>JACEIK010013159.1:6547-17229 GCA_018107945.1 Datura stramonium | reverse complement strand
TCTTTATGTGATTTTACATAAGTGCTATTTGAGAAGTTCTGTGTGTATATGAAATTACTGCAATTCTTACATTAGTATGAAGTGATCTTTTGATTAATTTTATTTCCTCAATCATGTAAATTTTTTATATTGAAATTGGTGTATTTAATTGGATTGAATGGATTTCTATATTTCTGTAACACCCCAAAAGTCTCTAAGACTAGACCAAAAACTAGTGAGTTGAGATATTTCAATGCCCCGGACTTTTGGGCTAAGTTTGCAATCATTCTAGATGTATGGATAGGTACGAGTCCAATGAATTCTATGGATACTAGGTGTTAATATCAATCCCCAAGTGTCAGAAGTGCAATGGATGCAAATTAAGGTCATAAGGAACTTCTTGCACAAAGTTGAGTTGAGAGCCTTCTTACCGATTGAGTTTTCATACAAGTTCTCGCAAGGGTCAACTTCTAATGACTATAGATCCCATTTTACAAAGTGTTTTTGGGTGATTCAATATATCAAATTGAATCCCTTTTAGTCTTATTTCCAACTCATCTGACCTTGCGTCAATCGGAGTTCAGAGTAAAAAGTTATGAGCAATTTGGTGAAACTGCACCAGCATCACATAATGATTCATTAAGTCACCTAATCACTCATTAAGTGACCCGTTAAGTGGATAAAATTGTTGGAAAACTTCATTTTCATAGGGTACTTCACAACTGGTCAAGTGACCCGTTAAGTCACCTCACAAATAGTTAAGTGACTCGTTAAGTGGCAAAATTTCATGAAAATCCCAGCAGACTTCACGGATTAGACTCACGACTCATCCAGTACATCACAAGTCATAATTTCCCTCGTGAGGACTGGCAGGGTCCTTTTTCCTGCAAAATTTTAGGGGTGTTTTCGTAAAATTCTGTGTTCCTTACTTCTAAACTACGTCGTTTTGAGTATTATTTGGGACGTTTTTAAGGGTTTCTTCTAGTCCAATCTTTAATTCTCTCAAGATACCCTCTCAAACCCTTCTTCCTCCTCTCTATCAAGGTTTAAGGATTCTTCAAGAGATTATTCAAAAACTACAAGGAAAAGTTCAAGCAGGAGATTCTTCGAAGCAAGTATGCGGGTTTTTCAACAAGGATATTCTTCCATCCTTATACCCCAAAATGTTTTATCAAAAGCCCAATTTTAATTATTCTAGAAAAGCATGAGCTAGGGTTTAAATTGATGGGTGATTTTTTCAATGTTTTTTGGAATTCTAAAACCTACTAGAATTATGAGCTAATTATGATTATAACAATTTGAATGTCTTGAATTATGTGTTAGATGGTGAAAATGCATGATCTTAGAATGTTCTTCATGAAAAAGGGCTTGAACGGTGATTAGGGTTTTATTATTGTTCAATCAATTGAATTCATGACTCGCATCCATGTATTAAATATGTGAAGATTGTAAGAATTCCCTAGTAATTAGAGTACGTTGTTTGCTAAATATGTCGAGATGAGATTAGAGCCTATGGTCTTGATTAATTGAATGTAAAATATGTATTCTCCTTGTGCTTTCGATGGAACTGATTGGGTACGAGGTAAATCTATGATAATGGTTTAATTAATGCATCTTTCTCATGAATTGGAGTAAATCTCGAAATGGGTCTTATGAAATGAAAATGTATGCTTCTCCCATGATCTCGTTGTAAAAGTATAAGTTATGATTTAGTATATGACTTTCCATAAAATCTAGAACATATGAATCAATGTATGCATAATGAGGTACGAGTTGGGCCTATGGATCATGAATTACTCTATGATACATGTTGAATGATGTGAATCTAGAACATAAATGTTGTGGAAGTATAATGCATGATATGAATGTAATTCCCCAAAAACTCAAAAACTAGATCCAGGACTTAAATAAGAAAATATGAAAAAAAATCTACAAAAATGCTACAGGATGACTTATCTAATGGGTCGTTAAGTGACCTAATGACTCGTTAGGTCAGCCATGAGAAGGAGGTTTGAGACTTTGTATAAGGGAGACAATGTTCCCAATGGGCGACCTCACGAGTCGTGGTCAGGTCCCACGACTCGTTAAGTCACTTGTGGTCATGCCGAAACCTAAAAGTTAAGGAAGTTGACAGTGTACTTGACGGGTGGTGACCACGAGTCGTGGTCACTTGCAACAACTTGTTATGTTCCCCATTATCAGTCCTTGTGAGTTATTAGGTAGTGTACCTAATGAGTGCCACCATGAATTGTCATCAGTGACCACAACTCATTAGGTCACTCGTAGTGACCTACAGAGAAACCTGGGCAGTAAACCCAAAGGCTGTGACCACGAGTCATGGTCAATCACCACAACCCGTTAGGTCACCCCTTAGGGTCACCTGGCAGTTTTTTCCAGCGATTTTTTAAGGGCTATTTAGTAATTTACTATTCTCCTAGACTCTAAACTACATTGTTTTGGGATTATTTTTAAGGAATTTAGAGGGGTTAAACGGTTTTTCCCTCATTCCCACTCAGACTTTTAGAAAAATTTGCGTAAGTTTTCTCTCAAGAGCTATCAAGAAAGGTCTAGGGTTCCTCACCAGTTGCAGCCTTTCAAGTTTCTTTCTCCAGGGAAAATTTAGCCAGGTATGTGGGAATTCAACATGGGAATTGTTCTTCCCTTGTGTCTCCCAAAATCTTTCCAAAATCTCCCTATCAGTTTATAGCCCTGAGGTTTTCGATTATGAATAAATTTTGTGTTATTGTTCGTGAAATTTTCCTGGCATAATATCCATGTTGATTGTTCATATTATTTTCATCAGTTCCTAACTAAATCGTTGATATTCTTGCCAAAGTGAACCTAAGCCCTATATTTTTGAGTAATGATCATTGCGTATTAAATTTTATGTAGCGAATGAAGTATGTTTTGGGCTGAATTTCCTTGTAATTCTTATTATATAGAGGATGGGCAAATATCTCATTGATAAGAAATATTTTTGCCTTGTCGGATGATATTTCTTTAAATTCTTGAGATTTTTCCATAATATGAAATTCCCGTGTTGTTGGAATGAGTTGAGTTCTCTACTAGCTATTTAGTAACTTAATCCAGTTAGAATGTAGAATCTATTTAGACCTATACATAAATTGTCAACTGATCAGTTTGACTTCAGTCCTCCCGAGGTGTCAGTGGTGCATCCCAATTATCAGAATCAGACTCAGAATCTAGTTTATTGGTCCATTAGGTGGTCATGACATTTTAGATATATAGCTATGACCATCCCTAGGACCCCAGTACAGTTTACAGTTTGTTCTTAGAAGGTTATGACGCTTCCAAATAAGCAGCTCTGACCAGTCTAGAACCCAGTTTCAGTATCTATTTCGATAAGACTCTCGGAGTACTTTCAGTTATGTGTCCCTGACTTGTCTTGGGCCACAGTTTGGAGCTATCATCCTAGTAGTTCAGTATAGGTTTTAAGTGGGAGTAGGACTTATCACTAAGCAGGCCGGGGTTCCAGCACACGCAGGTTCCCAGAACTATGTCGCCAGCATAGGTTACAGTATTATTTGGCCTGATTGGCCCCAGACTTTTGTGATCACCCAGTTCATGCCTTTATACCCTGGCAAGGTATATTGAGTCCTATCAATAGGGTGTATACATCAGAATCCACATCTAGCTCATGTTGTTATATGCCGGTTATAGACTCTCCCACTAGTCAGTCCAGTCCAGCCTAGAGTAAACAACTCAGTTCATTCCAGTTCTACCAGTTTAGCTCAGTTTAGTAAAGTATCTCAGACTCAGAATTTTCAGACTTAGGGAATGTTTTGACCATAAGCCAGGGTCAACTTGACCATTTCAGTTTACATCAGTAGTTTAGTTCAGCTCATTTGTTGGTCATTGCATGTCATTTCAGTTCAGACTTTGTATTTCAGTTATGCTTTCTCCCCCACTTACTTAGTACATTCAAAGTACTGACGTATACTTTTATATTGTATCATTTCATAATACAACTGCATGTTTCTAGACTCAGCAGTGTTAGCCACCACGATTCAGATCCTTCTTAGCCACAGTTAAAGTGTGAGTCCTCATCATTCGAGGGCCTTATTTCATTTTCTTACAGTTAGCTTACAGTTTTTATTTAGACTTAGAGTTAGCTGGGGGCTTGTCCCAGTAACTCATTAGATAGAAAGGCTTCCAGACTACAGATGTTTAGTTTTCATGTTTTAAGTTTTATCTTAATTTTCATAAAATTCCTTTGTGTTATTACTTCAAATTTTCACTGTGCATGTTTTACTCAAAATACCAGTGGAGTGGGAAGAATTCCACACAACTTTCTTGGATAGGTTTTTCCCTTGGGAGCTGAGGGAGGAAAAGATGGTGGAGTTTATGAATTTGAGATAGGGCAATAGAACTATGGAGGAGTATGCTCTGGAGTTTACTAGGTCGTCTAAGTATGCTCTAGAGATGGTAGCTGAACCGAGGGCACATATGTTGAAATTCATGAACGGGGTGTCGAATTTGGTCCTCAAGGAGTGCAGGACGGCAATGCTGATTAAAGATATGGACCTCTCCATCTTGATTGTCTATGCCCAGTAGATTGAGAATGAAAAGCTTAAGGATATAGAGCGTAAGAACAAACGGGCAAGGACATGCCATTCAGATTTCGGCCATCAGAGGTCTAGCGGTAGTAGCCGCCCACAGTAGCAACAACAATAACAATAGCAATAGAGAGCCCCAACACCCAGTTCAGCCAGTGCCCCAACCTTTCGGTCCCGCCAAGATCGGAGGGGTGGGTCATCTGGCACTCAGTCTGAAACTCACAATATGGGGAATAGGTATCCAGCTTGCCCCAAGTGTGGTACGAACCACCCGGGAGAGTGCCTTCAGGGACAAGAGGGCTATTTTGGGTGTGGACAGCTTGGACACCGACTTAGGGAGTGCTCGTCTGCAGGGCGAGGGAGATCACAATCTACCACATCATCAGCTCCAGCAGGCCAACACCTCAGGTACAAATGGCAGTTAGCACCAAAATCGTTTCTATGCTCTGTCTCCCGTTAGGATCAGGAAAGCTCACCTGACGTAGTTACGGGTATGTTACGTCTCTTTCACCTATACATGTATGCCCTCCTAGACCCATGAGCCACTATTTCATTCGTGACTCCCTACATAGCAGTCCAGAATCCCTCTCAGAACCATTCTCAGTCTCCACCCTAGTTGGCGAGTTAGTTAGATCTATCCGGGCGTATTGAAACTGCCCAGTCTCAGTCTTGAATAAAGCTATTCAGTTGACCTCGTAGAGTTAGACATGGTTAACTTTGACCTTATTCTCATCATGGATTGGTTACACTCCTGCTATGCCTCAGTTGATTGCAGAACTAGAGTTGTCAAGTTTCAGTTTCCAAATGAACCAGTGTTAGAATGGACAGGAAACAGTTCTGCGCCTAAGGGTAGGTTTATTTCCTACCTTAAGGCCCAGAAACTCATCTCCAAGGGATGTATATATCATCTAGTACGGGTCAAGGATTCCAACTTTGAGACCCCGATAATCCAGTCAGTCCTTGTGGTCAGCGAGTTCCTAGACGTGTTTCCTGAGGATCTTCCTTGAGTTCCCCCTGAACGGGAAATAGACTTCGGAATAGATCTTCTCCCAGGTACTCAGCCCATCTCCATCCCTCCTTACAGAATGGCTCCATCTAAGCTTAAGGAGTTGAAGGAGCATTTAAAAGATCTTCTTGACAAGGGTTTTATCAGACCCAACATCTCTCCCTGGGGTGCTCCAGTGTTATTCGTGCTTAAGAAAGATGGTACCCTCAGAATGTGCATAAATTACCGTCAGTTGAACAAGGTCATAGTTAAGAACAAGTACCCTCTACCCAAAATTGACGATCTGTTTGACCAACTTTAGGGAGCCAGTTGTTTCTCCAAGATCGATCTTAGGTTAGGGTACCATCAACTAAGGGTCAAAGCGTGTGACATACCGAAAACAACATTCAAAACTCGGTATGTCACTACAAGTTTGTAGTGATGTCCTTCGGGTTAACAAATGCTCCAAAAGCCTTCATGGATTTAATGAATAGTCTTCAAGCAGTATCTGGATAATTTCATCATTGTATTTATCTACGACATTCTAGTATACTCCAGAAATGAGGAAGAGCATACCAACCACCTAAGATTAGCATTACAGACACTCAGGGACTGCTAGTTATTCGCCAAGTTCAGCAAGTGAAAATTCCGGTTAAAGTCCGTGACTTTCTTAAGTCATGTGGTGTCAGGTAAAGGAATACAAGTAGACCCTCACAAGATAGCAGCAGTGAAAGATTGGCCCAGACCTACCTCTCCTACTGAAATCAGGAGTTTCCTGGGCTTAGCTGGGTATTACCGACGACTTGTGGAATGATTTTCCTCTATAGAATCTCCTCTGACTAAGTTGACTCAGAAGAAGGTGAAATTTTAGTGGTCGGATAAGTGTGAGAGGAGTTTCCAGGTGTTGAAGACTCGACTCACTACTGCTCCAGTTTTGACCCTACCAGAGGGAACAAATGGATTGGTTGTTTATTGTGTTGCTTCCAGAGTTGGAATCGAATGTATTCTGATGCAGCAGGGCAAAGTGATAGTCTACGCCTCAAGATAGCTCAAGGTTTATGAGAAAAACTATCCAACTCATGACTTTGAGTTGGCAGCTGTGGTGGTTGCGCTGAAAATATGGAGGCATTACTTATATGGAGCTCAAGTAGATGTATTCACAGATCATAAGAGTCTTCAATACGTGCTGAGTCAGAAGGACCTTAACTTGCGTCACAGAAGGTGGTTGGAGTTTCTAAAAGACTATGACATGAGTGTGCTGTATCACCTAGGCAAAGCCAATATGGTGGATGGCGCCCTAAGCAGATATGGGGAGTATGGCTCATATTGAAGAAGGCAGAAAGGAGTTAGCGAGGGATGTTCACAGACTATCCTGGTTAGGGGTGCAGCTGGTAGATTCAACCGAAGGTGGTGTGCTAATGCAAAGTGGGTCGGATTCATCTTTTGTAGTTGAAGTCAAGTCCAAATAGGATGAAGATCCAGTTCTACTTAAACTTAAAGAAGCAGTTCTCAGAAAGGAGGTTGAGGCTTTCTCAAAAGGGGAGATGGTGTGCTCCGTTAGCAGGGAAGATTGTGTGTACTGAATGTTGGTGAGTCGAGACAACAGATACTGGCTGAGGCACACAACTTGAGATACTCCATTCACCCTGGTGCTACTAAAATGTAACGCGACCTGCGGGATATTTACTGGTGGAATGGAATGAAGAGAGACATTGTTGAATTCATAGCCAAGTGCCCGAACTGCCAGCAAGTAAAGGTGGAGCATCAAAGACCAGGAGGTATGACTCAAGATATCAGTATACCCATTTAGAAGTGGGAGGAAGTAAATATGGATTTCATTACAGGTCTACCTCGGACTCGCCGGCAGCATGACTCAATCTGGATAGTGGTAGATCGGATGACTAAGTCAACTCATTTACTCCCAGTTAAGCATTGACTCAGCTGAGGACTATGCCAAACTTTACATCCGAGAGTTAGTCAGACTCCATGGGGTGCCTTTGGCTATCATTTCAGATAGGCGAACACAATTCACCTCACACTTCTGGTAGTCCTTTTAGAAGGGGCTAAGCACTCAGGTTAATCTCAGCATCACGTTTCACCCGCAGACCGATGGGCAAGATGAGCGGCCCATTAAGACTCTAGAAGATATTCTAAGAGCGTGTGCGATCGATTTTAAGGGTAATTGGGATGACCATTTTCCTCTCATCAAGTTTGCATACAACAACAACTACCACTCTAGCATTCAGATGGCCCCATTTGAAGCATTAAATGGGAGAAGGTGTAGATCTCCTATAGGGTGGTTCGAGGTTGGTGAAACTACCTTGATAGGGCCAGACTCACTTCACGAGACAATGCAGAAAGTTCAGCTCATTTGAGAAAGGTTGAAAATAGCTCAGAGCCGTCAGAAATCTTATGCCGATGTGCAGAGAAGAGAGTTGGAGTTTGCAGTTGATGACTGGGTATACCTGAAAATTTCGCCCATGAAAAGGGTGATGACGTTTGCAAAGAAGGGAAAGCTCAGTCCAAAGTATATGGGACCTTATAGAATTTTGAGGCATATCGGCAATATAGCCTATGAGCTAGATTTATCTTCAGAACTAGTAGTTGTACACCCAGTTTTCCATGTGTCACTTTTGAAGAAGTGCATCGGAGATCCAACCTCAGTTGTGCCATTAGACAAGGTGGGAATAAGGGATAGTCTTTCATATAAGGAGGTACCCATCCAGATCCTTGACCGTCAGGTTCGTAAGCTGAGGAATAAGGAAATAGCTTCAGTGAAGGTCTTATGGAGAAATCAGCAGGTTGAGGGAGCTACGTGGGAGGCCGAAGCAGATATGATGGCAAAATACCCGCACTTGTTCTCTACCGACTCTGTTGTAGATTGAAATGTTAGTTTTGCCTTAGGGCTTGATCTAGTTGTTGAATTCAATTCATGTGTATAAGCGTTTTTTCACGACTTTGGATGCTTGTATGAAAAGTAAATTCAGTTAAGTTATGTATTTTGAAACGGAGGTAGTCGTTCCGATAGTTTTGGAGTTAAATAAGTAGTATCTAGAAATTTTGATTGTTGTTGTCTGCTTTCCTGTGTGTTTTCTAGCATTCGAGGACGAATGTTTCCAAGGGGGAGATATTGTAATGCCCCCAAAACTAAAAAACTAGATCCGGGACTTAAATTAGAAAATATGAAAAAAATCTGCAGAAATGCTACAGGACGACTCACCTAACGGGTCGTTAAGTGACCTAATGACTCGTTAGGTTAGTTGTGAGAAGGAGGTTTTAGACTTTGTATAAGGGAGATAGTGTTCCCAATGAGCGACTTCACTAGTCGTGGTCAGGTCCCATGACTCGTTAAGTCACTCGTGGTCAGGCCAGAACCTAAAAGTTAAGAAGTTGGTAGTGTACTTGATGGGTGGTGACGAGTCGTGGTCACTTGCAATGACTCGTTATGTTCTCCGTTACCAATCCTTGTGAGTTGTTAGGCATTGTACCTAACGAGTACCACCACGAGTTGTCATCAGTGACCACGACTCGTTAGGTCCCTCATGGTGACCTATAGAGAAACCTGGGAAGTAAACCCAACGGGTGTGACCACGAGTCGTGGTCAATCACCACAACCTGTTAGGGTCACCTGATAGTTTTTCCCAGCTATTTTCAAAGGGCTATTTAGTAATTTGCTATTCTCCTAGACTCTAAACTACATCATTTTGGGATTATTTTGAAGGGATTTAGAGGGGTTAAACGGTTTTCCCCTCATTCCCACTCAGACTTTTGGAAAGATTTGCGTAAGTTTTCTCTCAAGAGCTCTCAAGCAAGGTCTAGAGTTCCTCACCAGTTGCAGCCTTTCAAGTTTCTTCTCCGGAGAAAATTTAGCCAGGTATGTGGGAATTCAACAAGGGAATTGTTCTTCTCTTGTGTCCCTCAAAATCTTTCCATAATCTCCCTATCAGTGTATAGCCCTGAGGTTTTCGATTAAGAGTAAATTGTGTTATTTTTTGTGAATTTTGCCTGGAATAATATCCATGTTGAATGTTCATATTATTTTCATCAGTTTCTAACTAAATTGTTGATATTTTTGCCAAAGTGAACCTAAGCCCTAAATTTTCGAGTAATAATCATTGCGTATTAAATTTTGTCTACTGAATGAAGTATGTTTTGGGCTAAATTTCCTTGTAATTCTTATTATTAGAGGAAGAGAAAATATCCCATTGATAAGAAAGATTTTTGCCTTGTCGGATGATATTTCTTTAAATTCTGGAGATTTTGCCATAATATGGAATTCCCGTGTCGTTGGAATGAGTTGATTTCTCTACTAGCTATTTAGTAACTCAATCCAGTTAGAACGTAGAATCTATTCAG
Source organism: Datura stramonium (assembly GCA_018107945.1). Classification (NCBI taxonomy): domain Eukaryota; kingdom Viridiplantae; phylum Streptophyta; class Magnoliopsida; order Solanales; family Solanaceae; genus Datura; species Datura stramonium. The sequence goes on along the minus strand of JACEIK010013159.1, from coordinate 7,332 downwards.
AACTATACATAAATCGTCAACTGTTTAGTTTGACTTCAGTCATTTCCCGAGGTTTCAGTGGTGCCTCCCAATTATCAGAATCAGACTCAGAATCTAGTTTATTGGTCCATTAGGCGGTCATGAAATTTTAAACATATAGCTCTGACCAGCCCCGGGACCTTAGTACAGTTTATAGTTTGTTCTTTGAGGGTTATGACACTTCCAGATAAGCAGCTCTGACCAGTCTAGAACCCAGTTTCAGAATCTGGTCCGATAAGACTCTCGGAGTACTTTCAGTTATGTGTCCCTGACTAGTATTGGTCCCCAGTTTTGAGCTATCAGCCTAGTAGTTCAGTAGAGGTTTTAAGTGGGAGTAGGACTTTACACCAAGCAGGCGGGGTTCCAGCGCACCCAGGTTCCCATAACTACGTTGCCAGTGTAGGTTAAAGTGTGAGTCCTCATCATTTGAGGGAATTATTTAATTTTTTACAGTTAGCTTACAATTTTTATTTAGACTTAGAGTTAGCTGGGGGCTTGTCCTAGTAACTCATCAAATAGAAAGGTTTCCAGACTACATATGTTTAGTTTTCATGTTTTAAGTTTTATCTTAATTTTCATAAAATGCCTTTGTTTTATTACTCCAAATTTCCTTGTGCATGTTTTACTCAGAATACCAGTATATGATACACCAAGTGTTGACTTGGGATCGCTTGTGACTTCAAGTACCGTGTCACGTATAAGGTGTAGGCTTGGGCGTGACAGTGAATCTATAGATGCTTACTAATGTAAGACGTTTGAAGAATACT
>JACEIK010013158.1:0-14160 GCA_018107945.1 Datura stramonium | reverse complement strand
ATAGGGCTACTTTATTACTACATTCGAAAAAAACAATAACTTATATATATATATACTGACTATACTTCAACTTATCGAAAGACGATCAAAAACTCGTAATTTCTCAAGAATCTAGAAGGGAGAAATACTTACTCTAGTCACGTGATCATATTGACACTAGTTTGAAATAATTCCACCAACTTAGGCTCGGCAAGACGATGATTTGCCGGGCGTATTTTACGAAAATAACTCCGCGGTGATGCTCTCTGCAGACTTATACTTCACTACCCGGAGTTAATTTAGATTTGGAAGGCATTTAGCGGAATAATCGGATTATTTCCAATAGTTTTACCTCGTTCTTACCTCTGCTGGTTTAAGTTATTTGGAAAATAACATAACATTTAAGTGTGAGGACTTTATATACTTGAGGCGGCAGACAAGGCAACGTGGGACTCTGCCGGTCGCGCCAATTCTACTCTGTGCCACTTTGGGTAACATGGAGGGGGATGCTCCGTGCCACTTTTCCCCTCTGGGCAACTTGGTACGGCCTCCTCCCGTGAAATCCCGACATTGCGCCCGTTCGACATTTCCCTAGGACCTTTCCTCGTACGTATGGCACTCTAAAACTCTCAACCAACATACGAATAGGCCGACTAAACATTATAAACTTACGGAGTGTAACAGCCCCCTGATGGAAATTTGGCAGCGAACACCACAGATTGAGGCCACGAGTTGTGGCCATAAGGGACGAGTCGTCTAGTCCCTCGTGGGGACTAGCAGTTAGCAAAATCCAGCAATTTAAGTAAGGGCTTTTTTGTAATTTCTAAGTCCAAGGGTCCTAGACTACGTCGTTTTAAGTTATGAAAGGTGGGTTTAAGAGGGGTAAACTATCCTAAAGTCCTCATTCATGCATGCAAAAGAATAGGAGAGTGGTAGAGAGGTGATCAAGGGTGATTCAAGGATTCTTCTTCAATTTCCTCTTGGGCAATCAAGAGAGTGTAAAGATTTACTCCAAATCAGGTATGTAGGGTTATGAATGGGTGTTTCCGTTCACACCCATGCTCATTCTCTATTAATTTATGAAAATCTATCAAAAATCTCATGGGGTTTTGAATTCAATTTTTGTGAAAATCTAATGATTTATTAATGGGCTATTATGATTTGCAAATTGCATCATAATTTATGAATTTTTATCAGATTTTACAAAACTATTCTCGATTATAAAATTTTTTATTTCGATATCTACTCAATTACACCTAATTATGCATGATCTATGATGAATCGATTTATGATATACACATCAATTGTTGATATTTACAAACCCAGCATGTCTATGATTTGAAATATGAATTTATTCAAATACCTAATATGATTTGATGATTACAAGTTATATGCATGATCTTCAAGTATGCATGGGCCTTATGATTTATGAACTATTGATGATGAAAAATATTTTTTTCAAGTTACCCATGTTTATAAGCATGTTTTCGAATTAATTGAGTATTATAAAGAATGTTAAAGTATTGGGAAATGCCCACATCTTCAAGAATGATTTACGATTTATGAAATGGATCTCATGATTTATCGATTTACGATGTTGGCCGACTAAAGGGCCTTTGGTTCTTATCTAATCATGTTTTAATGGGAATCAATGAATGATGAATGTTTACTTTAGCCATGAATCTTAATGAATGATATTATTTATTTACATATGAGCCTAATATGCATGACTTTGGGAGTCGCGTCTAGCACCGAGCATCCCGACATTCAAAGAACTATGCCAGTGTCTCATAACCATGTGCCACCATAGGTTTATAATAATGCATTACAATGATAATGATCCCCTCTTTCTTGATATCACATAATGCATGTCCCTCGCTTGGCAACCCAGGGGCGGCTCTGCCCACTTGAGTGAGATAGCTGGGGCATCATGAAAGGCTCCACCATGATGGTGTCTGTTATAATGAGTACTCCTATTGTTCCGCATGTTTCATGCATTGTTATGTTATGTTATTGTCTCAAGTGATGATTCAATAAAGTTTCTTCATGATTATGAAAATGAAAGGTTTACGAATTATTTGAAAACCTTGAGCCTTACGTTATGTCACGATATTTATGATATGAGGTGGATGTCCTACTCTTATGATGTTTTATAAGTATCATGTAATTTAAATGTCCGTCTTACTTATCTTGCATACTCAGTACATTCCACATACTGACCGCATACTTTCTATGTTGTATCGTTTCATGATATAGGACTTGGATCTCAGGCTTATCCTCATCCTTAAGCCATCTCAGGTTTATTATCAGCTTTATTGGTGAGTCCTCATGTTCTGAGGACTATTTGAATAGACATTTATGTTATTCTATCTTTCAGTTGTTGGCAGGGTTAGTTGGGGATGTTTTTCCATCAACCCATCTAACACAATAGAGGATTTCCTACAGTATGTAGTACTCCGCTTATGTATATGTCCGGTGTTTTTGAAAGTTATGATATGTCATGCTATGTTTACGTTTCCACTATGCCTTATGTTCAGCCTTCCGCTTATAGTGAATGAAGTTAGATATGCATATTTCATGGGTTGACTTGGGGCCTTTCGGGGTTCCTTGTCCCGTGTTATGATTCGGGTCTACATTTGAGTTGTGACACGACTCTTCAGTCAGGTCCTATTGTATGTAAGTATCCAGAGGTGTTTCCAAATGATCTACCAAGAGTTCCTCCCGAGCGGTAAATTGACTTTGGTATTCACCTTCTCCCTGATACGCAACCCATATCCATTCCTCCTTACATAATGGCTCCAATCGAGCTAAAGAAGTTGAAAGATTTCCTAGATAAGGGTTTCATCATACCTAGAAAATCCCTATGGGGAGCTCCAATTCTCTTTGTCCAAAAGAAGGATGGTTTCCTTAGGATGTGCATTGATTATCAACAATTGAACAAGGTCACAATCAAGAATAAGTATCCGCTCCCCAAGATTAATAACATATTTTATCAGCTTTAGGGTGCTATGTGTTTTTCAAAGATAGACCTCTAATTCGTCTATCACTAGCTCAGAGTTAGGGAGAGTGACATTCCGAAGATAGCCTTTAGGACTCGGAATGGTCATTATGAGTTCGTAGTTATGTATTTTGGACTAACAAATGCTCCTGCAACTTTTATGGACATGATGAACAGGGTGTTCAAGCAGTGTTTGGACATGTTCGTGATTGTCTTCATAGATGATATTCTCACATACTCTCGAAGCGAGGAAGAGCATGTCGCTCATTTGAGGATTGTCTTATAGACTCTCAAGGAGCACAAACTGTTTGCTAAATTCAGCAAGTGTGATTTTTGATTGAACTCAGTAGCATTCTTGGGTCATGTAGTGTCTAGTAAGGGGGTGCAGGTGGACTCTCAAAAGATAAAAGCGGTGAAGAATTATCCTAGACTCGTGAGTCCTACAAATATTAGGAGCTTTTTGGGTTTATCTAGATACTACAGGAGGTGTATGGAGGGATTTTCATCCATTTCAGCACCATTGACAAAGTAGACCCAAAAGAAGGTCAAATTTCAGTGGTGGTATGCTTGTGAGAAGAGTTTTCAAGAGTTAAAGAATCGACTCACTTCAGCCCCAGTATTGACCCTATCGTGAGGGCACAAATGACATTTTTGTGTATTATGATGCCTCTAGAGTTGGTATTGGTTGTGTGTTGATGCAAGATAGTAAGGTCATTGCATATGCCTCTAGACTTCTAAAGACTCATGAGAAGAATTATCGAATGCATGACCTAGAGTTGGCAGTTGTAAGCACTACTTATGTGGGGTGCATGTGGATATATTCATGGACCACAAGAGCCTTCAGTATGTGTTCACTCAGAAGGACCTGAATTTGTGGAAAAGGAGATGGCTAAAGCTTTTCAAGGACTATGACATGAGCATCCTTTATCATTCAAGCAAGGCTAATGTTGTGGCAGATGCTCTTAAAAGACTGTCCATGGAGAGTGTGTCACATGTCGAGGATGGGAGAAAGGAGTTGGTGAAGAATTTCCATAGGCTTGCTTATTTAGGGGTTCACCTTACAAATTCTACGGATGGTGGTATTATCGTTCAGAATGGGTCAGTATCTTTGTTGGTGATAGAAGTGAAAGCTAGGGAAGATGAGGATCCTATCCTAGTAAAGCTGAAGGAAGCTGTTCAAAATCAGAAAGTGGATGTTTTCTCCCAAGGGAGAGATGGTGTACTCCGATATCAGGGTCGGTTTTGTGTCCCGGCTGTAGATGACTTGAGAGAGAAAATGTTGAGTGATCCTCATGGCTCTCGGTACACTATCCATCTAGGTGCCACCAAGATGTACCGTGATCTACGGGAAGTCTATTGGTGGAACGGCATGAAGAAAGGCATAGCATAGTTTGTGGCTAAGTGTCCGAATGACCAATAGGTGAAGGTTAAGCATCAGAGACCCGGAAGTATGCTTCAGGATATTAGTATTCCTACTTGGAAGTGAGAAGAGATGAATATAGACTTCATTACAGGCTTTCTTCATACCTACCGACAATATGACTCTATATGGGTGATTGTGGACAGGTTGACCAAATCAGCCCATTTTCTACCACCAACACTACCAATTTAGCTGAGGATTATAGTAGATTATACATTCAGGATTTAGTTCAATTTCTTGGAGTTCCCTTTTCTATCATCTCAGATAGGAGTACTTAGTTCACCTCTCATTTTTGGAGGTCGTATCAGAGGGGCCTTGGTACTCAGGTGAAGCTTAGCATAGCTTTTCACCTGTAGATAGATGATCAGGCCAAGTAGATTATTCAGACTCTTGAGGATATATTGGGAGCATGTCTGATTGATTTCAAGAGTACTTGGGGTGATCACTTGCCTCTTATTGAGTTTTCATACAATAAAAGTTACTACTCCAGCATTCAAATGGCTCCATTTGAAACTCTTTATAGGAGGAGGTGTAAGTCACATATTGGATGGTTTGAGGTACGTGAGGCTATGTTGATAGGTCCAGTTTTCGTTCATGAGACCATGGAGAAAGTTCATCTTATTAGATAAAGGCTAAAAACAACTCAGAGTCGTTAGAAATCTATGCGGATGTTAGGAGGAGAGAGCTAAAGTTTGAGGTTGATTATTGGGTATTTATGAAGGTGTCTCCAATGAAGGGGGTGATGAGGTTCAAAAAGAAAGGGAAGCTTAGTCCCCGATATGTTGGTCCTTATAGGATGTAATACCCCAAAGGTGCCTAAAATTAGACCCGGGATTAAAATTTGAAGTTGGCTGAAAAACTGGGAAAATGTCTCAGGACGGATGATGTAACAACTCACGTTTGGAAACCACGGGTCATTGTTAGCAATCATGGAAGAGACTGGACCTTGGTAGTTGGGGATACCACGGGTCACCCAACGACTCATGGTGAGAAGTGACGACCCGTGGTCATCAGTCGTGGTTTAGGTTGCCAGATTTTCCAGTGGATATAATGTATGGGTACCACGACTCGTTGGAAGAAACTACGAGTCATGGTGAGGCTCATGGTAAGGGAAGTTCATGATTTTCAGGGAGCGGAAAACGGTCGATCTAACGACTCGTCATTTGAAGCAACAACTCATCCTGTCGAGTTGTGGGAAGAATATGAAAGAATGAATTGACATAGTGGATCCAACAATTCAATACCATGAGTTGTGGTATCATGTAACGACTCGTGGAATCGCCCGTTGGTTCACCCAGAAATATTTTTCAGGGAAATTTCATTAAGGGTATTTTCGATCTTTCTATGCTCTAGGGCCCTAAACTATGTCGTTTTATGTACTTTTCTAGGCACGATAAGATCAGTTAAGACCCTATAACTATCCTCATTCCCTATGCATTAAAGTTAGAACAATTCTAGAGAGATCAAGCTATTCCTCAAGATCTTCCCTATCAATTCTCCCTTGGGCATTCAAGGAACCTTGGAATCTGATTTTCCCCAGGTATGTAAGGTTAAAAATGGGTGTTTCCGTTAAAACCCATGCCCATTCTCTATCAATTTATGAAAATCAATCAAAAATCTCAGGGGTTTTTAATAAAATTCTTATGAAAATCTAATGATTTACTACTGGGTTATTATGATTTATGATGTACATCATTTTTATGGATTTTGATAAGATTTTACAACTATTTTGATTATAATATAATTGATTTAAATTTTCTACAAAATTTAGCCTAATTGTGACTGTCCCTGGCCCAACTGGCCCTTTTCATGGTGATATCATGCACTTCATGGTTCTACCCTTGGCAAGGTACAAATAGCCTCCCGAGTAGGTTTACAAGTCTGGCTCCATGTGTGCTCATATGGGGTATGTCTGTTAAGAGAACCTCCCACTATTCCTCATGATTTATGCATGTTTATGATTATGTATTTTGGCTCAAGTCATGTTAAATAAAGCTTTTCTTTGATGATCAGGAGTACGATTGTATTACGAATATTTTAAAAACTTTGAGCCTTATGTTATGTACGATATTTATGATATGAGCATGATATCCTGCTCTTATGATGTTTAATGAGTTTTTACATATTTAAATGTACGTTTTTACTTTGCATACTCGATAAATTCCACGTAGTGAACACATACTTTTTATGCTATATCGTTTCATGATACAGGACTCAGCTCTCAGGCTCATCCTCATCCTTAGACCATCTCGAAGTTACTATCAGCTTTATTGGTGAGTCCTCATATTCCGAGGTCCGTATGACTAGACGTTTATGTTGTTCTTTTGTTTCAGTTTGGCCACATTAGTTAGAGATGTTGTCCCATCAACCCATCTTACATGATAAAGGCTTTCAGATCGTATGTAGTACTCAACTTATGAGTATGTCTAGTACTTCTGAATGCTATGGAAAGCTATATTACATTTACGTTTCCTTATTTCCTATGCTCATTCTTCCGCTTTAAATGAATGAAGTTAGATGTATTCTTATGCCATGGGTCGACTTGGGTCCTCTCGGGGTTCCTTGTCCCATGTTATGATCCAGGTCTACGTTTGTGTTATACCCCGGAAGGCCAAAAATCAAATCCGGGAATTGAAATAGAGAAAAATAAAAATTTTGCACCAAATCTCAGGACGGGTCGTTAGGTGACCCGTGAGGAGGGACCACGAGTCGTGGGGTGACTTGTGGTCAAGGAGGAGGAATGTGGTCTGGAGGGGTCACCACGGGCATGACCACGAGTCGTGGTCAGGCCACACGACTCGTGATGTCACCCATTGCCTGGACTGGATTCTAGCAAGGAAATTTTGGACAGTGGGGATCACGGGTGGTGACCGGAGTTGTGGTCAACCACCACGATTCGTGGGGTTCCCTGATGGAATTTTGGCAGTGAACACCACAGATTGAGGCCATGAGTCATAGCCATAAGTGACAAGTCGTCCAGTCCCTCGTGGGGACTAGCAGTCAGCAAAATCCTACAAATTTAGTAAGGGATTTTTCGTAATTCCTATGATCTTAGGGTCCTAAACTATGCCGTTTTAACCTATGAAAGGTGGGTTTAAGAGGGGAAAACTATCCTAAATTCCTCATTCATGCATGCAAAGAATAGGAGAGTGATAGAGAGGTGAGCAAGGTGATTTCAAGGCTTTCTACTCTATTTTCCTCTTGGGCAATCAAGGAAGAGTAGGGATTTTCTTATACCGGGTATGTAGGGTTACGAATGGGTGTTTTCATTCACACCCATGCCCATCCTCTATTAGTTTATGATATTCTACCCAAAAAATCTCATGGGGTCTCAATTCAATTTTTGTGAAAATCTTATGATTTGCTAATGGGCTTTATGATCTATGATTTATGTCATATTTTATGGATTTTGATCAGAATTTACAACTATTTTCGATTATAAATTTATTGATTTCAATCTCTACTCAAATGAGCCTACTTATGCATGATCTATAATGAACCGATTTATGATATACACTTTAATTATTGATATTTACAAACCCGGTATGATCTATGATTTGAAATATTGGTTTATTCAAATACCCAACATGATTTGATGATGTACAAGTTATATGCATGATTTCAAGTATGCATGGGCCTTATGATTTATGAACTATGGATGTTGAAAAGCATATTTTCAAGTTGCCCATGTTTATAAGCATGTTTTCGAATGAATTTAGTATTGTAAAGCATGGTAAAGAATTGGGAAATGCCCACATGATGATCAATAATGTACAGTTTATGAAATGATTCTCATAATTTATCGATTTATGGTGTTGGCTGACTAAAGGGCCTTTGATTCTTGACTAATCATGTTTAACGGGGATCAATGACTGATGAATGTTTATTTTAGACATGAATCTACATGAATGATGTTATTGATTTATGTATGAGCCTATATGCATGTTTTTGGGAGCCGTCTCTAGCACCGAGCAGCCCTGCGTTCAAAGGACTACGTCGGTGTCTCATAACCAAGTGCCACCATGGGTCTATAATGATACATTACAATGCTAATGATCCGCTCTTTTAGTGATACAACATAATGCATGTCCCTCGCTTGGCAAGCCAGGGGAGACTCTGCCTACTTGAGTGAGATAGTTGGGGCATCATGAAAGGATCTACCATGATGGTGTCTATTATGACGAGTCCTCCCATTGTTTCACATTTTTTTATGCACTTTTATGTTCATGATATTCTCTCAAGTGAAAATTTGATAACATTTCTTTTATGATTATGAAAATTAATTATTGATGAATGATTTGAAAACCTTGAGCTTTACGTTATGTCATGATATTTATGATATGAGCATGTTGTCCTACTGTTATGATGTTTTATGAGTTTTCATGTATTTTAAATGTCTGTTTACTTACCTAGCATACTCGGTACATTCCACGTACTGACCGCTACTTTCTATGCTTTATCATTTCATGATACAGGACCCGGCTCTTAAGTTCATCCTCATATATAGATCATCTCAGAGTTCACCTTCAACTTATTGGTGAGTCCTCATGTTCCGAGGGTTGTTTGACAGACATTAATGTTATTTATGTTTCAGTACTTGGCCGGGTTAGTTGGGGTTGTTGTCCGATCAACCCATCATATGTAGTTGAGGCTTTTAGACAGTATGTAGCACTCAACTTACATGTATGTTAAGTGACTCCCGATAATATGTTATGTTATGATATGTCTACATTTTTGCTATTCCTTACGTTCAGTTTTTCACATGAAGAGAATGAAGTTAGATGTATGCTTATGCCATGGGTTGACTTGGGGCCTCTCGGGGTTCCTTGTCCCATGTTATGATCTGGGTCTACATTTGGGCCATGAAAAGCTTGGTATCAGAGCCATAGGTTTGAAGTGGCCTAGGGTATCTGAAATCCGCATTAAGTAGAGTTTTTTTCATGGGTGTGAAGCGCGTCACACTTATGACGAAGAGACTATGAGATGTTTAGGAAATGTTCCTTTCTTTCATGATCTATGTTGTGCGATGGAAATTCGTTCTACTCATTTAATTCGAGCTATTCGCGATTGCATAATCATGGCTCCTCGAAGAATGAACAGAAGGAGGAATAGAGATGGTGAAGGCCACGAGGATGGAAATGGTCATGGGCATCAGCAAGCCCCACCAGTTCAGGAGCACCAAGCACCGGAGTCAACTGCCCATGCTGAGTTCCGGGCCGCTATTTAGATTCTTGCGCAGGCCTTGGTCGCTCAAGTCAATCAGTAGGCCGTTGCGCATGTTCCGCAGAATGGCAATGCAGCAACGGCTTGAGTCAGAGACTTCTTGAGGATGAACCCGTCGAAGTTCCTTGGGTCCAAGGTAGATGAGGACCCACATGAGTTTGTAGACAAGATTGTCAAGATCACCCAAGTCATGGGGGTTAATGGGGTTTAGTGCGTTGAGTTGGCCTCTTATCAGTTAAAAGGGGTTGCTCATATCTTGTTTCGCCAATGGAAGGATAGCAGGGTCACAAGAGCAGGTCTAGTCACTTGGGAAGAGTTCCATGTTGCATTCCTAGACCTGTTCTTTCCTCGTGAGATGAGGGAGCTGAAGATAGTTGAGTTCATTTATTTGAAGCAAGGGAGAATGACTGTACAAGAGTATTCCCTTGTGTTCACACGCCTATCAAAATATGCCTTAGAGTTGGTAGTTGATAAAAGGATGTGGGTGAGTAGATTCATCCATGGAGTAGCGGGTTATTTCGAAAAGGATTGCAGGACTGCCATGCTTCATTATGATATGGACTTTCCTCGTATAGTACTGTATGCATATGGAGGTGGCTCATGCGAGGGAGAGGGAGGCAAAGAGGGCTCAGACAGATAGCTATGGGCTTACTCATTAGAGATCTGGCGGTGGTCCCCACCCTCAATTTTAGCAGCGGTCACTAGCTCCAGCACCATCATCAGCTAGTGTCCATCCAGACCCAAGGGTGATCATAAGAGTAGGGCTTCGGGATTGAGGGATCAGAGAGGCACGCAAATAGATAATACCTTCCCAGCTTGCGAAAAGTGCGGCAAGAGTCATACCGGGGAGTGTTTGCTCGGCTCAGATATTTGCTATAGGTGTGGTAGGACCGGCCACATGCGCTAAGCGTGTATATTTGCTAGAAAGGATGGTGATAGGGGTCGTACATAGACCACCAGGACAACAGTAGTTCTGGCATGTTCAGCTCCGCAGGGAGCATCTTCTTCTAGTGGGGGTGGCGAACAGTGCCAAAAACAGATTCTATTCCCTTGCCCCGTGTTAGGGGTAGGAGACTTCACCGAATGTGGTTTCGGTATGTTGCAAGTTTTTCATATTGATGTTTATGCTTTTCTAGATTTGATGGCTTCAGATTCTCAAGGATCTCCAATTGTATGCCGAGTTCAGCAAGTGCAAGTTTTGGCTGAAATCGATAGCTTTTTGGGCCATGTGGTATCAAGCGAGGGAATAAAGGTAGATTCTCAGAAAATCAAAGCGGTGAAGAATTGGCCTAGACCGGTGAATCCTTCAAATATTCGGAGTTTCTTGGGTTTAGCTGGTTATTACCAGAGATTTGTTGAAGGTTTTTCATCCATTGCAGCACACTTAACCAAATTGACTCAGAAGAAGGTAAAGTTCCAATGGTTGGAGGCTTGTGAGAAGAGCTTCCAAGAGTTGAAGACTCGACTTACTTCAACACCGGTGTTGACCTTACCCGAGGGTACCGATGGTTTTATGGTGTATTGTGATTCTTCAAGAATATGACTCAAGTGTGTATTGATGCAGTGGGGGAAAGTGAAAGCACATGCCTCGAGACAGTTGAACATCCATGAGAAGAATTATCCAACCCATGATCTTGAATTAGATGCGGTGGTTTTCGCATTGAAGATATGGTGACATTACTTGTATGGAGTCCATGTGGATGTGTTTATGGACCACAAGAGTTCACAATATGTTCTCATGTAGAAAGATCTCAATCTACGGCAAAGAAGGTGGTTGGAGCTACTCAAGGACTACAATATGAGAGTCCTCTACCATCCGGGTAAGGCTAATGTGGTAGAGGACGCACTTAATAGACTCTCTATGGAGAGTGTGTCCCATGTGGATGAGGGGAAGAAGGAGCTGGTGAAGGATGTCCGTCGACTCACAAGGTTGGGAGTTAGATTGGTCGACTCAACGGATGGTGGTGTTGTTTTCAAGAACGGATCAGAATAGTCTTTGGTGACTGATGTGAAAGCTAGACAATATAAGGATCCGATTTTGTTAAAGTTGAAGGAATCCGTTTGAAGTCCGAAAGTCGAGGTCTTCTCCCAAGGGGGAGATGGTATGCTTCGGTACCAGAGTCGCCTATATGTTCCAGATGTTGATGATTTGTGGAGACGGATATTGCATGTGGCTCATGGATCCAGGTATTCCATCCGGCTTCCACCAAGATGTATCGTGACTTACGGGATATATACTAGTGGAATAGCATGAAGAAGGAAATTGCACAATTTGTAGCCAAGTGCCCGAACTATCAGCAAGTAAAGATTGAGCATCAAAGGTCGGGAGGAGTACTTCAGGATATCAACATTCCTACTTGGAAATGGGAATAAATTAATATGGACTTTATAACCGGATTTCCTCGTACTCGTTGACAGCATGATTCTATTTAGGTTGTGGTGGATAGATTGACCAAGGTTGCATATTTTCTATAGGTGAAAACCACGGATTCAGCGGAGGACTATGCCAACATATATATCCGAAAGTTGGTTCAATTGCATGGAGTTCCCTTGTCCATCATGAGGTACTCAATTTACCTCCCAATTTTGGCGGTCTTTTTAAAAAGGGCTTGGACTCAGGTTAAACTCATCACTGCATTTCATCCAAAAATGGATGGCCAAGAGGAACAGACAATCTAGAGCCTTGAGGAGATGTTGAGAGTATGCATGATGGACTTCAAAGGTAGTTGGGATGATCACTTTTCCCTGATCGAGTTTGCCTACAATAACGGCTATCATGCTTAGTATCCAGATGGCGCCGATCGAGCTCTCTATGGGCGGAGATGTAGGCCGCCCATCGGATGTTTGAGGTTGGTGAGGCGGCAATGATAGGGCTGGACTCGGTTCATGATGCTATGGTGAAGGTTCAGTTGATAATGGATAGGCTAAAAACCGCTCAGAGTTGTCAAAAGTCCAATGTTGATGTAAGGAGGAGAGAGTTGGAGTTCGTGGTGGATGATTAGGTGTTCCTGAAATATCTCCCTTGAAGGGAGTGAGGCGGTTTGGGAAGAAAGGAAAACTTAGTCCCCGATATGTTGGCACCACCGGATTCTGAGAAGAGTTGGTAAGGTAGCGTGTGAGTTGGAGTTGTCCTCAGAGTTATCTTCCGTGCATACTGTGTTTCATGTATCGCTTTTTAAAAAATGCTTGGGAGATCCAACTCTAGTAGTCCTGGTGGACAATGTTAGTGTAAAAGATAGCCTTACTATGAGGAGGTTCCGGTGGAAATATTAGACTGTCAGGTTTGGAGGATGAGGAACAAGGAAGTAGCTTCAGTTAAAGTATTATGGAGGAATCAGCATGCTGAAGGAGCTATGTGGAAATCCGAAGCGGATATGATGGCTAAATACCCACACTTATTCTCTACCGGCTCAGTTCCGACTTGAGGTATCAGTTTTTCCCAACAACTATATTTATTTTTCATGTTCAGTTCATGTGTTCAAGTTTCTTTTATGTATATGAATGTGTATGTAAATCATGAAATCAGTTCAGCTATGTAGTATGAAGCGGAGATAGTTATTCCATAGTTTTTGGTTTAAATGATCAGTATTTGGGTGTAAGGATTGCATGTCTTTGTTGTTTTGCTTATTTCCTATATTCGAGGATGAATGATCCCACTGAGGAGATATTGTAATACCGCGAAAGTGCCTAAGACTAGACCCGGGATCAAAATTTGAAGTTGGCTAAAAAATTGGGAAAATGTCTTAGGACGGATGATGTTACCACTCGTGGTTGGAAACCACGAGTCATTGTTAGCAGTCGTGGGAGAGACTGGACATTGGCAGTTGGGGATACCATGGGTCACCCAACAACTCGTGGTGAGAAGTGACGACCCGTGGTCACTAATCGTGGTTTGGGTTGCCAGATTTTCCAGTGGATATAATGGATGGATACCACGACTCATTGGAAGAAACCACGAGTCATGGTGAGACTTGTGGCAAGGGGAGTTCAGGATTTTTAGGGAGCTGACAATGGTTGATCTAACGACTTGTCATTTGAAGCAACGAATTGTCCTGTCAAGTCGTGGGAAGAATCTGAAAGCATGAATATAGACAATGGATCCAACGACTCGATACTACAAGTCGTGGTATCATGCAACGACTCATGGGATCACCCGTTGGTTCACCTAGAAATGTTTTTCAGGGAAATTTCATTAAGGGCATTTTTGATCTATCTATGCTCTAGGGCCCTAAACTACATTGTTTTATGTATTTTTATGGGCATGATATGATAGGTTAAGACCCTCTAATTATCCTCATTCCCATGCATGCAAGTTAGAACAATTCTAGAGAGATCAAGCTATCCCCCAAGCTCTTCCCTATCAATTCTCCCTTGGGCATTCAAGGAACCATGGATTCTGATCTTACCCAAGTATGTAGTGTTACGAATGGGTGTTTTCATTCACACCCATACCCATTCTCTATCAATTTATGAAAATCTATCAAAAATCTCATGGGGTTTTAATTCAATTTTTTTGTGAAAATCTAATGATTTGCTAATG
>JACEIK010013157.1:12204-27796 GCA_018107945.1 Datura stramonium | reverse complement strand
ATGTTGTGATATACTATTATGAATCTCTTTTCTATATTAAACTGATTCTGTTACTGGGCT
Organism: Datura stramonium; assembly: GCA_018107945.1. Classification (NCBI taxonomy): domain Eukaryota; kingdom Viridiplantae; phylum Streptophyta; class Magnoliopsida; order Solanales; family Solanaceae; genus Datura; species Datura stramonium. The sequence continues at coordinate 27,736 of JACEIK010013157.1, read as the reverse complement.
AACTGTATCTGAAATAATATTTGGCTATCTGATACTGATTTACAAACCTTTATTCTGAATATAGCATAATAACATAAAACATGCTTGTTGGATTCATACTGGACTTAATACTTGACTTCTGGATTCTTTCTTCTAGAGTTCACGCTATTTGCTATACTAGGATTACTAACTTTCCGAAAGAACAAGCTTTACATACCTTTGTTTCTGATTTCCCGGCTAACTGGCGTAATTCGGTCAATATTCCGCTATTTCTCGCAACTGCATCCATATATATACCAATTAGGACTAAATACATTAATATTCTGAAATAAAATATCACCTTTAATATACATATATTCCAAACTTTGACTTATCGAACAACAACCGGAAACTCTCTATTTCTCAAAAGTACAGAAGGGAGAAATACTCACTTTAGGGCTAGAAGTATATTGACACTAATTTGGAGCAATTTTACTTACCTTAGCTCGGTAGCACGACGATTCGCCAGCCAAATTTTGAGAAACTAAACCCGTAGGAATTCTCCTTGCTGCTTAATACCTCAATAACCAAGTTTATACCGAGTTTGGACCGCGTATAACGGCGTAATTGGAAGGAAATTCCTAAAACCCTCGTGCCCTCTGTTTTCCCTCGTCCTCTCTGGAAATTATATGAACTTCTCACTTAAAACCGAAGTGAGGGGTTTATATACTTGGGATGGATAGGGCCTCTGTGGCACGGCGCCATCACGGAGGTCCTCCCTCCATGACACGGCGCCATCGCGGAGGGGTTCTTCGCCAGATCTTCCCGCGATTGTTCGACATGTCACTTATCCGGTCTTTCCCCGGGTCTTTTCCTAGCAGGTATGGCATTCAAAACTCTTAACCAACATACGAATAGGCCATCTACATGTCAAGAATTTACGGGATGTAACATGCCACGCAGCCTCCTACCTGTATAAACGGTCGCTGTATCAAAACAAATATCCCGACATATGTCAGGGTCGAATCCCACAGGGACTAGTGAATTATAAGCATGATTGTCATTTGAAAAATTGAATTTAGCTTCCACCACTTAGGAATAACATGGAAATAAACAGGTTGGGGAAGTTTGAAATTTACAATAGAATATTACTTCTAATTTGACTGACTACGATAGAAAAATTACCTAGGTTGTTGACAAGAATGTGAAAGACTAGAGGTGTGGTGTAGATGATATGCTAACTAAATAGGGTCATGCTAGGTCATCTCATAAGTTAAATTAGTGTAAATAATCTCATAAAAATGGGCATTTAATACTTTTCATCCTTATAAATACCTCTTGCTAGAGTTTTTTCAAACCTCTAGACACCATTAACTCAACCCGATCAGATTTGGAATAATAGCTACACTAATTTTTAGCTATTAGCTATTAATTAAGAATGAGAATGTAATTTTGGCTATTCCCATCCCAATTTGACAATCTCTCATCCATACCCACCATTAAATTCTCTCTCAATACTCAATTCTTTTTTGCAAGTAATAATAAAGTAAGAACAATAAGACCCACATCAATATCAATGGTCTTCAATTATAGATTGGAGAGAATCTAACATATTTACACTTACTTAAACAATATTGAGATGACTCCAGCAATACCCACTCTAATTAAGCATTCATTGTCACACACCTATAGTTAATGATTTAGCTACTCATAATTAATATATTCAAAAGCACATTTAACAATAAACTCATTGAATTCAATAATAGGAGTATAAAAATCAAATTCAATAAGAAGTTTTCAATAATGGTAGTACCTTGCTATGAAGAAGAAGAAGAAGAAAAAGAAAATAGTTCTTTTCAAATTCCACCAATCAAAATCTTACTTTCTTCTCTGCCAAGAGAATGTTCTCAAAGCTAAAAATTTGAAATCTGATGAGTACATAGTACTTTTCTCTAGAATATATCCAAAAAAATGGTGTATCTTCTATCTCTTTTTCCGTGCTGGACAATTTTGCCCGTGATCAATGTTCTAGCATCGGTGAAAGTACCGGTGGTTCACCGGTTACATTCTGTGAACCACCAGCTCTAATTTGTCCCGCCTCCAGTGAATTCCAGTGGCCATAGGCAATTCCTCGGTGTTTCGCCGGTCTCTACCCGCGTGCCGCCGATCCTTTTCTCTTCAATCTAGAAATTTCAGGGGTCAATTGGTGGAAATACTAGTGAGTCTCCGGTTGAAGTCTGCATTCACTGGTTTCTCTCATTCCTAGAGGCAGTGTTCCTCAGCTCTTGGTCGGTGTTTCGTCGGTCTCTTCTGGTGAAGCGTCAGTTTTCACCTGATTCCATTCTTTTTGCTCCCTTTCTTTCTCTTTTCGACAAATCAAATATCTGCACACAAAAAGGCAAAAAGGGAATAAAATAAATTTAAAACAACTTGAAAACTAGACTAAAGTTCGTGCTTAAGAGCCTAATGAGTTGGTAATTTTCCAACTCATCACTGTGCCCTGGTGCAAAATTTTCTGTTTTCTCCATTTGAACCCTCGAGTCTTCTCTTAGGGATGTCAAGGTATTACATCAAAGCAGGCAGAAGCAGTATGTAGACAAAAATGCAAGGGATATGGAGTTCATGGTGGAAGAGCAAGTGTTGCTCAAGGTTTCTCCCATAAAGGGAGTGATGCAATTTGGAAAGTGGGGAAAGCTTATACCAAGGTACGCTGGGCCATTCGAGGTTCTTTGGCATGTGGAATAGGTAGCTTATGAGCTGGATTTGTCGCCAGGGCTGTCAGAAGTACATTTGACATTTCATGTCTCCATGTTGAAGAAATACCATGGGTATGGATCTTAAATAATTAGGTGGGATTTAGTGTTGCTTAATGAGAACCTATTTTATGAGGAAGAGTCAGTGGTTGTACTAGATAGGGAGGTCCATAAGTTGAGGTCGAAATAGATCACAAGGTGAATGTCCAGTGGAAGAATCATTTCATAGAGGTATCCACATGGGAGACTGAGGCCGACATGTGGGACAAATTCCCCAACTGTTAATAGAATTCGGTATGTCCCTTTTCTCAATTTTATAGGTTGTTCAAGGATGAATGATATTTTAATTGATATTTAATGTAACAATTCATCTGTCATTATGAGAAAAAATAAGTCTGGAACACCCTCTTTTTCCTAGGTTGTCGGTGGAAAGGTGTTGGGTGAGTGTTAGTTAAAATTTAAGATTAAGGAAAGGTCTGTGTGCAAGGAATGGGAGCTACTAGTTATATAAAAATTCTTCAACGTGGGAAAAATCACTGCATCGAGACCATTACCACAGTCGGAGGCCCACCGTAATGGACCAGGAGAGTAATCGTTGGATCCACCATGGCAGCGTCCTGACCAGCATAGTGGGTCTGCTGTAGCAGAAATGTGATTGCTGCAGAGGACGACGGGAGACAGTAAGTGGGTTTTAAGTGGTATTTCAGGGGTTTATCCCACTATTCAAAGGTAGAACTGTTAGAAGCTAAGAGAAATTTTCCAAAAAGTACNAAGAAAAAAAAGAGAAAAAAGAGAAAAAAGACTTTTTTATGTAGTTAGAAGCTAAGAGAAATTTTCCAAAAAGTACAGCAATTCTCCTTCCTAAGGTAAGAATTTTGATTTATTCCCTCTACTTTTGATTCCCTAACCCCATTGAATCAAGGGGGACTTCTAATAACGGAATTCCTAGTTGAAGAACCCTAGAATGGTGAAATTAGGATTGATTAATGGAGAACTAGTGGATGTTTATCCCTAGGTCTATAAAGGAGTAATAAGCTTTTCGTAAGGAATTGTGAATGCAAGTGCATAAGGGTAGGGTAATGGAGATACACAGTTTGATAAAATAAGACTATTAGCCCTAGTAAATCCCAATGAAGGGTTAAGGAGTGGGAACCCCATTACTCGGGGAAGAAATGATTGTGATGTGAATGGAACAGAATGAATTCCTTAGTGGGTAGTAATTGATACCATTTTACCGGGTAGAATTGGCAGCTTAAATGTCCCAAACCCTTATTTGAAGAGTAAATAATAGATTAGTCTGTAATTGTTATTGCAGATTTTTGAACGTTCTGAGGAGTTGAGGAAAGGGAAGGCTCCAGCGGAGTAATTGGCATTTGAATCCTCCAATCGAGGTATGTTATAGTTTAGAAGGAGTTAGAATTTTATATAATGACATGTATGTGTGTGGAATGATAATGTGTTAGATTGGTCCCCGAAAATTGTTTGTTATAATACTTTCCCTATTAAATTCACTTGTTGAAGTGAATCTAATATGATGTTGTTACTAATGTGATGTGGAATTGTATGTTTGAGATGTCATATGTGTTCTTTCGTACCCTTATTGTTGTGGAAAGATCGTTGCAGCGGTCAAGTACTGTTGTAGTGAGACCCAATCTAGTGAGCAGGCCAGCCGAACACCTTACACTAATGTTATACCCAGAAATTCCTAAGATCGAACCCAGGAGTTGAAATAGAGAAAACATATTTTCTACACCAGGTCACAGGACGAATCATCTAGTGGCCCGTTAGGATGACCACGAGTAATTAAGTAACTCGTGGTGAGGAGTTTGACTTAGTTGAAAATTTTATTTCTGAGTGGCCAATGGATGTGGACACGAGTCATGGTCAGCATCATGACTCGTCAGGTCAGCCGTGGACAAGGGTTGTTAAAGGATGAAGGAAGCTTAGACAGTGCACTTAACGGGTCCTTACCACAACTCGTCGGGAACACCACGAGTTGTGGTGTCGCCCATGGTGACCCCCAGGTAATTTCGGCAGTGAGGGTAACGGAAGGTGACCATGAGTCGTGGTTACCAGCAACGGGTCGTTAAGTGCCTCGAGCTGACAATCTTGATGTAACTTCCAGTAGAGACAAGGGATCCAGACCACGAGTCATGGCTAGTGACGATGACTAGTCTAGTCCCTCGTTGGGACTGGCAGTCTGTTTTTCCCTACGAGTTTAGTAAGGGATTTTCCGTAATTTCTATGTTCCTAAAGCCTAAACTATGTTTTTTAAAGCTCTAAATAGTGAGTTTTAATAGGGGTAAATTCATTCTAGGCTCATTCACATTCATGCATGCAAGTTTAGAGGTCTAAAAAGGTGATCAAGCCTAGTTCATCAAGGTTCTTCCCTAAGTCTTCATTGGGCAATCAAGGAAGCTATAGGATTAGATCCTCTCAGGTATATAAGGCTATGAATGAGTGTAATTGTCCAGAACCATGCCCAATTCCCTCTCAATTCATGATGCTCTAATTGATGATTCCATGGGGTTCTTACCCAATGCATGAATTCTTATGTTTTATTTATGGGTATGATCTAAGCATGTTCTAAATGATGAATTATGATTAATGGGTAGATTTTGAAATATTTTAAATTATAAATTATGTTTTTAAGTTTTCTAAATTATGATGTCCATCTATGAATGTTCATGAAAGTTGAGATCTATGAGTTATGAGTTCAAGTATGATGAGATGTTTATGAAGAAAGTATGATTTCGATATACCCATGTTTATGTTCATGTTTTCAAAGTGAATATAGTTGATTTCAAGAATGTTAAAGTATTGGGCAAGCCCATATAATCAAGTATGTTTCATGATTTCTTATGAATTAGCTTACCACATGGTTTTGGAGTCAAGACTCTCAATATTTTCAGCTTGTGGTATGGTTTGAGCCAAGACTCCTCATGTTATGATTTCCAATTTTGCATGTATATTATTATTCAGCTTCATTACTTGCCGATGATCAGCTTCGTTGAAAAATGATGGAGAGCATATGCATGTTTTTGGGAGTAATGTCTATCATCGAGTAGGCTAAGGGTCAGTCAACCCTGTGCCTCAAAACTACGCGCCAATGTACGTTATTTTTTATATTTTGGGACCTCCTTTGGAGCTTTCCCTTTCCCCCAAGGGGCCTTGAGCTTGCTATCAATATCATGGTAGCGCCCTTAGCCCTGACAAGGCTTTGGACGGCTCTGCCCACTTGAATGTGATAGTCGAGACCACATAAGCTCTATCATGGTAATGTCGGTTATATGATGAATCTCCCATTGTTTCTCATGATTTCAGTTATGCATGTACATCATTCATGATATTATGTTTTCAGCAAGTTTGACTGAATGTTCAGTTTTACTTATGATTATCATTTTTTAGCTTTGGGTCATTTGATTTAGTTATGATGTTCAATTATGTTTAGATCATGACTTTAGAAAATAGCATGCAAGTCCTACCCTCAGAATCTTATCTTTATTATGTTTTATATTATGCATGAGTTAATGATTTTACTTACTTAACCATTTTTACTTACCTTGCATACTTGGTACATTCCACGTACTGACCGCATACTCTATGTTGTATCATTTTATGATGCAGGCTCCGACATACAGACTCAGTCCCGCTCATAGCCAGATTCTCAGCTTTAGTACTTTCCACATCAGAGTTGGTGAGTCCTCATTGTGTAAGGGAGCTTTACATCACTTATGTATTGGCTTTCATCTATCAGATTTTAGTGAGTTAGTTGGGTATTTTCCCATCAACTCGTCAGAGTTAGAGGCTTTTTCAAACATAATTGTATTCTAGCTTTAGACTTATATATGTACTCATATGTGATGTTTTGTTTAGACTTCCGCTATATTAATTATGATGATCTTCCACATAAATTTTGATTGAGTTTGATGTATGTTCATGTCATGGGTCGACTTGGAGCCTCTTGGGGTTTCTTGTCCCCTGTCTCTATCGGGGCCTATGTTCGGTAGTGACAAACTTGCTATTTGAGCATTAGGTTTTGAATGTCCTAGGGTGTCTAAAAGCCGCGTTAAGTAGAGTCTTCTTCATGGGTGTGAAGCGCGTCACACTTATGACGAAGAGGCTACGAGACATTTTGAAAATGTTCTCTTTTTTCATGATCTGTGTCATGTGGTGAAATGTCTTTCTATTCTTCCAACTCGTGCTATTCATATTTGCATAATCATGCCTTTACGCAGAGTTAATGGAAGGAGAAATGGAAACATAAATGGCCACGAGGATGGAAATGGAGACGGGCGCCAATAGGCCCCACCAGCCCATGCTGAGAACGTACCCGAGCCGGTTGCCCAGACGGAGTTCAGGGTAGCAATTTAGATGTTAGCCCAAGCCTTGATCACCCAGGTCAATCAGCAGGTGGTAGCGCATGTCCCGCACAATGGGAATGCGGCGGCGGCTAGAGTTAGAGACTTTTTGAGGATGAACCCTCCGGAGTTCCTTGGATCGAAGGTGAACGAGGATCCACATGAGTTCATTGAGGAGATTTTGAAGATCACCCAGATTATGGGGGTGACTAGGGAGGAGTGTGCCAATTTGGCCTCATATCAGTTAAAGGGGGTCGCGCACTTTTGGTTCAAATAGTGAAAGAATAATAGGGAAGTCAAAGCAGGCCCTATCAGTTGGGATGAGTTTCATGTCGCTTTTCTAGATCGGTTCTTCCCTCAGGAGATGAGGGAGATGAAAGCGTCCGAGTTTGTGAATCTAAAGTATGGAAAGATGACGGTTCAGGAGTATGCCTTGTAGTTCACACGTCTGTCCAGGTATGCACCTGAGATAGTGGCGGATCAGAGGGCCCGTGTGAGCAGGTTTGTACACGGGATAACAGACTCCTTGGTAAGGGATGGCTGGACCGTGATGCTTCTCTAGGATATTGACTTTTCTTGGATAGTCCTGTACGCCCAGCGGATGGAGATGGTACAGATGAGTGAACGGGAGAGGGAGGCCAAGAGGGCAAATACTGATAGCATCAGATTCTCCCAGCAGAGGCCTAGTGGGCACCATCAGCAGTCCCACTAGAGATCTTCAACCCCAGCACCTTCAGCAGTCCCACTAGAGATCTTCAACCCCAGCACCTTCAGCTATGAGTGTGTCATCAAAGTCTAGGCATGATCAGAGGGGACGTGCATCAGGCTCAAGAAGTTAGAGTAGAAGACCCGCAGAGACTAGCCCTCCAAAGTGTTGCCGATGTGGCCGAAGGCACACATGCCAGTGTTTGGAGGGCACAGGTGCTTGCTTTGGGTGCGGGAAGCCCGGGCACATGCTTAGGGATTGCTCAGCAACCAGATAGGGTCAGGATAGGGGCGGAGGCCCAGCTTCTAGTTCTGCAGTCCCACCAGCAGGCCCGGCTCAGCATGGGGCATCTACCAACACAGATGGCGCACAACGCCAAAATAGATTCTATGCCCTAGCATACCGCCAGGAGTAGGAGCTCTCCCTAGATATAGTCACTGGTATGTTACGAGTATTCCGTCTTGATATATATATGCATTGTTAGATCCAGGGGCTACCTTCTCTTTTGTGACGCCCTATGTTGCTAGTAGCTTTGGAGTCAGTTCTGAAATATTATCAGAACCCTTCTCAGTCTCTACTACAGTCGATGATTCAGTTATAGCTAGACGGGTGTATAGAAATTGCCTAGTCACAGTCCTTCAGAAATGTTACGCCCGTAAAATGTTATCGGTTAGTAGGTGCACATGTGGATTTGTGAGGGGTAAAGAGAGCTTGACGCATATGAGAAAATCCTTGGAAGCAGGGTTGGGCATGGCCAAACCGCGAGGGGCTAGCGCGGCGCGCCAGCTGGTAGTGCACTGGCCAGCGCAGCCCGCCATGCCCACTGGTGCTATGGGAGGCGCGACGCGGCAGGGAGGTTGGCGCTTTGGGCAGCGCGGGGCGCCCCTTGCCACCACCCTTAGTNCTTAGTTATATATATAAGTTCCTCTTTCATTTGAAATCATTTATAAAAGGAATACCTCGGCTAGGAATAGAAGGAACACGCAATTTCATTCATTTTTTGCCCGATTACACTATCATACGTCGTCCAAATGAAAATTAACTTCAGGTAACGAATTCTAGTCATACGAGAAACATTACTACGGAGTTATTTCTAGAAAATTCGCTCGGCATACCAAGTCTCCATTGAGTAAAAATTGTCAGAATTATTCCAAATTGAATTCTAAATGGCCACAGGCATTAGGTAAGCACTTCTCCCTTATGAGCTCTCGAGAAATTATAGGTTTTCGGTTGAGTTATTCGATGTTGAATTATAGTTGATATTATTATCAAAAGTTATCATTATTTTCTGAATTTAATATTGAAATTATCCCTATTCTCTCAGTAATAGGGTTGTAGTTAGATAGAATCACTGGATACAAGTTGAAACTCGCCAGTTAAGCGAAAGCCGGCACTCGAGGTATGTAAGGCTATCCTTTCAGCAAGTTACATTCATCGTAAAGTTAGTACAACTTGTTTACCTATAGTACTTCACAGTAAATCTATTGTGGCCAGTTGTTATGAATTGAATTGAGATGATAGTGATGATATAGAAACCCTCGTCAGAGTTAACCCTAGCGAGCTTGATTGTTGTATATGATATTCAGGGTTTTGGATGTTATTGCCTATAAGGTTATGCTTGTAGGATCAGTATGATGTCTGAAGGGACCATAGAGAGGCCGTTAGGTCCGTACCCAGTTTCAAAGATTCTATTATGACTCATAGTCGATCCAAGGCTCGGGGTCCATCTACAGCAGTTACGTTATGATCCATAGTCGAGCCAAGGATCGGGGCCTAGTTACAGCAGCTACAGTATGATCCATAGTTGATCCAAGGCTCGGGATCTAGTTACAGCAACCACACGATGACCCATAGTCGAGCCAAGTCTCGGGGTCCGGTTACAAGAGCCCAAATGGCTCAGACATACATACAGTTACAGGAAGCCTATCAGACTTGGAAATAGCTTCAGAGAGTGAGTATTCCTGAGTTACAGTATGCTTATGAATCTTTAGTAACCATATAGATGGAGAGTGTATTCTTTGTACTTTCCGAGGCTTATGGGGACCAGGTAGGTTATTCTGTGTTGTTTGTACCTTTTAGGCTTATGGGGGCCCGGTTAGGGTCTTGTTTGTACTTATATACTTGTTAGTTAGATATTTTAGATGGTAAGGTTACTGAGGTTAAATTCTTACGCTCCTTCTTGATTAATTCAGTTTTATCAATTCTTAGTCAATTATTATTTTAATGCCTTACATATTCGGTACATATTGTACTGACGCCCATCCTTGGGGCGCTGTATTACTTGCCTACAGGTGCGGATAGACACGATTAGGGATCATCTTAGTCATCAGCCAGAGTTAGCGGTGCATTCAGCTCTTTTCTTTCATGGTTGATAGTTAGAGAAGGTTTTTTATTTTGTTGTATAGTTTATGGGTAGGTTGGGGCCTGTCTGAACCATTACTCTACTCTTAGAGGCTTGTAGTCTACAGATTCACAATGGTTAGCTTTTGTTGTTGGCCGTGTGAGGCCTATGTATGTTTTAATTCATGTGATGGCCATGTGGGGCCTTATTTAGATGTTAGTTAGCAGCCTTGTCGGCTATAGCGTAGTTTTTAGTTGCCTAATTTCATACAGTTATAACTAGACAGCATGGTGGTCTTGTCGGCCCGCATAGGATCCCTGTTATTGTGTTGTAGCTAGTTAGTTGTCTTCCTTTATAGGTGGCCTTTTCGGCCAGAGGCTGTATTTACAGCCAAGATATAGCTCGTCATTTTCTTGAATTAAGTTGCAGGCATGCACCAGAAATGCACCAGGCCAACCAGGCTAGTCTAGATCCCAGTGTGGCATTAGGTGCCAGTCATGCCTTCCAAGGTGGGGCGTGACAAACTTGGTATCAGAGCAGGTCATATTCCAGGTAGTCTGCAAGTCGTATCAAGTAGAGTCTTGTCTATGGATGTATTGTGCACCACATTCTATAGACAGGGAGCTACGAGGCATAATAGTGTGGTTGCCTTTCTTTCTCCTCCAGTCGTGCTATAGAGTTGTGATGTATAGGGTAACTCCCTAAGATTATGTTATTCTACTAATTTACAAAGAAATGTCTGATGCACGGCGGACCGTGACTGGTCGAGAATTGGATGTGGCAGCAGGAGAGGGCACTAGTAGGGGGCCCCAAGCAGAGTTAGCCCGATCTGAGGGCGACAAGGAGACATCACCTCGATCTCCCCAACACTCACCACCGCACTCATAGCCCACTAGGGAAGCAGATATACCAGTACCACCTCCATCCATCCTGTGCCATTAGTTCAGGAGCTCAGGGGTGCTTCTATATGTCTAGTTCAGATGATGGCTGCCCAACATCAGCCTCAGCCAGTAGTACCAGTTGTTGTTGACCCCACTGAGGGCCCAGTAGTTCAAGAGTTCATGAGTTCCTTTCTTTGAGTCCCCCACAGTTTACAGGGACAGATCATAGAGAGGACCCGCAAAACTTCATAGATCAGCTGCAGAGAATATTTAGGGTTATGCATGCCTTATCTAAAGAATCAGTTGAGTTAGTAGTATTTCGATTGCGAGATGTGGCAGTCCTGTTGTACAAGAGCTGGGAAAGATCCCGAGGCAAAGATACACCTCCACCTACGTGGCCTAGCTTCTCTGAGGCTTTTATAGACCATTATTTTCCCCGAGATGTCCGACAGGCCAGAGTAGAGTAGTTTTTGCATATGGAGCAGGGCAGAATGAGTGTCAGAGAATATGCATTGAGATTTGATTCCTTAGCCAGATATGCGCCCTCGTTTGTCAACACTATGTCAGCCAGGGTGCACCAGTTTATTATGGGACTTGCGCCAGAATATGTGAAATCTTGTATTACAGCCACACTGTGAGAGGATATAGATATTTCACAGATCCAGTCCTTTGCTCAGAATATAGTGGAGCTTAGACAATGTCAGTACGCCATGGAAAGGGCAAGTCAGGAGCAGTGTCGGAGGTCTAGACCCGCAGATTTTCAAACTGATTTTCATGGTGGGCCTAGGCCCCATTTATCAGGTAGGCCACCTAAACCCCCATTCCAGCAGTAGCAGGGCAGCAGATTGGATCATCGCAGGCAGTCAGGTCCCAAAAAGAGTTCACGAGCATCAGGCTCACAAAAGCAGAGGGGGCCAGACTAGATGGTACCAGCGGTGCCAAGTTGCAGTACCTCTCATAGGCTGCACTTAGAGAGGTGCAGGTACGGTTCCACCTCTTATTATTCTTATGGACAGGAGGGACACATAATGAGAGATTGCCCCACTAGACGTCCGAGAGGTCAGGACCAACAGAATAGATCCTCAGCAGGTTCATATGCCCCAGTACCTTCTGCAGGGCGCAGGCCCTCAGCTCCAGCCGGTAAAGGCCGAGGTAGATCATCGGCATCTCGTTCAGGTAGTGGGCAGGATCGCACGTATGCACTACTTGGGCGACAGGAGTCAGAATCGTCGATATGGTGACAGGTATATTAGATGTTTTCTCTCACTCAGCTTATAATTTGATAGATACGGGCTCCACTATGTTGTATGTTACCCCGTTAGTGGCCTGAAAGTTTAATATAGAGCTAGAATTTCTTCAGTGACCTTTCTCGATGTCTACACCCGTTGGTGACTCTATTATTGCTTAAAGGGTTTACCGGGGTTGTATAGTAGAGATTGTTGATCATCAGACCCTAGCAGATCTAGTAGAACTAGAAATGATTGATTTTGATGTAATTATGGGTATGGATTGGTTGGCACCATATTACACTACTGTAGAGTTTTGGACCATAATTGTCCAATTTCATTTTTCGGGAGATATAGTGGGAGAATGGAGAGGTAATACAGCTATACCAAAAGGTAAGTTTATATCCTATCTTTGGGCAAAAAAGTTAATAGCAAAGGGTTGTATCTACCATATTATTAGGGTTCGGGATATGCAAGCAGAATCCCCGACTCTTCAGTCTATTCTAGTGGTTAATGAGTTCCCAGATGTGTTCCCTGACGAACTTCCTGGTATTCCCCCTGAGCAGGAAATAGATTTCTCTTTGCGAACGGTACTTCAGATTCTCAGAGATCACCAGTTATATCCAAAGTTCTCTAAATGTGAGTTCTAGTTAAATTCCGTAGCTTTCCTGGGCCATATTGTAATAGAGGCTTATATTCAGGTTGATTCACAAAAAATTGAGGCAGTAAAGACATGGCCTAGACCTACAATTCCAACATAGATTCGCAGTTTCCTGGGATTAGCCGGGTATTACAGAAGGTTTGTAGAAGGATTTTCTACCCTGTCAGCGCCTTTGACTAAATTGACTCAAAAAGTAGCTAAGTTCAAGTGGACCGAGGCCTGTGAGCAAAGTTTCCAGGAATTTAAAAACAGATTGACATCAACACTGGTGTTAGCTTTGCCGGAAGGTTTAGAAGGTTATGTTATATATTGTGACGCTTCAGGTGTTGGGTTAGGGTGTGTTTTGATGCAACACGGGAAGATAATTGTGTATGCTTCAAGGCAATTGAGGAAACATGAAAAGAACTATCCCAATCATGATCTGGAGTTGGATGAGGTGATTCATTCCTTAAAAATATGGAGGCATTACTTGTATGGGGTGCATATAGATATTTTTACTGATCATAAAAGCCTCCAGTACAATTTTATGTAGAAAGAGTTGAATTTGCGGCAGCGCCGTTGGCTAGAGTTATTGAAAGACTATGATGTGAACATTTTGTATCACCCAGGGAAGGCCAATATCATAGATAATGCCCTCAGCCGAAGATCCATGGGTAGTTTAGCATATCTAAGACCAGAACAACAGGAAATGGCCCGAGAATTGCACCGGCTAGCCAGTGTAGCAGCTCGGATAGTGGATTCAGAGAATAATGGGGCTATAATTCAGAATACAACAGTATCATCCCTGATGGTAGAGGTAAAGTAGCGGCAGTATGAGGATTCTCATTTCGCACAGCTTAGAGATAAGGTTCAACAAGGTGAACTATCAGCTTTCAAGGTACCCAGAGACTGGGTTTTGAGGTACAGAGGTCGCCTCTGCATTCCAGATGTAGCAGGGTTCCGCCAGCAGATCATGGCAGAGATATATTAGTGTCGTTACTCTATTCATCCAGGTTCGACAAAGATGTACCACGACATAAAATAGATATACTGGTGGCCTAGAATTAAGAAAGGTGTAGCCGAATTCGTAGCGCAGTGTCCTAATTGCCAACAATAAAAGTGGAACAACAGAAAACCAACAGCCTAACTCAGGAGATGGCTATACCTATGTGGAAATGGGAGGCAGTTAATATGGACTTCATGACAGGACTACCCCATACCAGACGCAAATTTGATTCTATTTGGTTATTGTTGATAGGTTGACAAAATCAACTCACTTTCTGCCAGTCTGGACTACATTCTCAGCTGAAGATTATGCCAAGCTATATATTAAAGAGATAGTCCGATTGCATGATGTCCCAACATCTATCATTTCTGACAGAGAGGCATAGTTTATAGGTAGATTCTGGCACTCATTTCAGAAAGGTTTGGGGACACAAGTTAATCTAAGTACAACATTCCATCCTCAGATAGATGGTCAGGCAGAGCGCACCATTCAGACACTCGAGGATATGGTTACGGGCGTGTGTACTAGATTTTGGGGGAAGCTGGGATGAGCATTTACCCCTCATTGAATTTTCATACAATAACAACTACCATTCAGCAATTCAGATGGCGCCTTATGAGGCATTATATTGGCGGAAATGCAGGTCTCTTATTAGATGGTTTGAGGTCAAAGAAGCAGAGTTAGTCGAACGGGATATGATTCACCAATCAGAAGAAAAAGTGAAGTTTATTAGAGAGCAGTTACTGACGGCCCAGAGTCGTCAGAATTCCTACTCCAATGTGCAGCCCAGAGACTTAGAATTTAGTGTAGATGACTGGGTATTTCTTAAAGTATTTCCGATGAAGAACGTGATGAGATTTGGAAGGAATGGAAAGCTTAGCCCTAGATTCATTGGTCCGTATCGGATCCTCTGAAGGATAGGCCGAGTGGCATATGAGTTAGAGTTGCCTCCATAATTAGAGTCTGTTCACCTAGTCTTTCATGTGTCTATGCTGCGAAAGTGCATAGGGAACCCGTCCCGAGTTGTGCCAGCTGAGAACGTTCAAGTTACTGAGGAATTAGCCTACGAAGAAATTCCAGTTGCAATATTAGATTGACAGGTTCGCATACTGAGAACTAAAGATGTAGCTTCCGATTAAGTGCTGTGTAGGAACAAAAATAAAAAAGAGATGACCTGGGAAGCTGAGGACGATATGAGATATAGTATCCTCACTTGTTCCAGGATTGATTTAGATTATGAAATTAAGGTGATGTTTTATTTAGTTATTATTTTACTGCTTATGTTATCAGTACTGTTTAGCTGGCTACCTCTCTGTGGTGAAATAGTTGTTTATAGCGTCCTGTGAGATACCTATGTTGGAATTTTCTGTGTTTCAGGTTTCCGGATAGTCCATATTACAGAGGAGACTCTGCCGAAATTTTTCTAAGTGCTAGTTAAAAGAGTTAACTCCCATAAGCCTAAAGATGACATTCGAGGACGAATGTTCCTAAGGGGGGAGGATGTTACGCCTGTAAAATGTTATCGGTTAGTAGGTGTGCGCGTTGATTTGTAAGGGGTTAGGAGAGCTTGACGTGTATGGGAAAATCCTCGGAAGCAGGGTCGGCCGAGGGCGGACCGCGAGGGGCCAGCGCGATGTGCCAAACGACAGTGCATTGGGCA
>JACEIK010013155.1:0-27831 GCA_018107945.1 Datura stramonium | reverse complement strand
CAAAGTAGATAATTGTCTGTTCTTTGAGGTTCTAGAGAGAAGGCAAGAAGAGGATGCACATATTCAAATGATGTGGCAATCCAAGTCAAATTCAAGAATCAATCAAAAGCAAGCTTATCACATGACATTTATGATAAACTTGATGGCTTACATGAACCAATCAGAATCAAGCAAAAGAGTTCATTTACACTTGGACTGCCTACCGTCTACAACTGTAAATAGGAGGGTTACATAATTTTCTAAGGATATTCTACATGCATTGGAGCATGCATTAGCTTCGACTATACAGTTCTTCTAAGGAGTAGTCAACAGAGTTCTGCCTGAGATCAAGCCGAAAAAATGAAGTGTTGTCCAACATTCCTGGAGATCATAGACAAAATTTCTATGAGGTTGAAATCATCCTACAATTTGAGATATATGCTACCCAAGGTTCTCAAATCATGGAAAAACTTAGGAGAGAAGAATAATGAGAACAATAGAATTGTACTAACAAGAATACTCAATAAAATTATTTCTTTTTATTCATTTTTAAATGCAATAATTTTCAGCATTCGAAAATTTGTTGCAAATAGATAGTTCATAGAATTATTTGTAATCCATTAAAAAATTAGAAAATAAAACATGGCCTCTCAGCAGTTATGTCACACCCCACCTCGGGAGATGTAACTGGTACCTCATGCAACACTGGACTTTGAGCTGACCTGGCTAGACATATACACTTCTGGTGCATGCCAGCAGCATATAATCAAGAAAACAAACTTCTATATCTCGGCTGTAAACACAACCCTACATTGAAAAGGCCACTACACAACACCTACAGTAAATAAGCTAACCCAGCAGTTGTAACAGTAATATCATCCTATGCGGGCCGACAAGACCACCATGCTCCTAATAGATAACATAACTAGGCCCCACATCACTACCAACAAATATCATATCACATATAGGCCCCACACGGCTAATAATGTATAACTAAAAAAAATTATAGTCTGCAAGCCTCTAAGAGTAAAATATTATCCGAGACAAGGCTCCTGCCTACCCAAAAACTATACAATAAAAGATAGTCAAACCTTAAACGATTGGCAACTCCAGAAGAAAGGAGCTAGCAAATCTACTGGATCTGAATAGCTACTGAGACGGTCTCGAACCCTGTCTGTCTGGACTTGTAGGTAAGTATGAAGCGCCCCATGCGTGGGCGTAAGTACAATATGTACCGAATATGTAAGGCAGTAAATAATTGAACAAAAACTGATAAGGAACTTGAAGTAATAAGTAATAAGGGCAAGAAGTTAACCTGTATAACCTCACAATATAGACTATAGCTAACAAGTAATGTAAAAATAAGAACCTAACCTGGCCCCATAGGCCAAAAAAGTACAAACAACACAGAATAACCTACCTGGGTCCCCATAAGCCCCGGTAAGTGCAAGCAATCCATACTCTTCCTATCTGACCACTATGGGCCCTTAGGTAAGCTATAACTAAAATGTAATTGACCTCTAAAGCTTTAGTTGAGCCTTCTAGGATCCTATGACTGTGTCTGAGCCATCTGAGCTCCTGTAGCTGTATCCGAGCCACCTGGGCTCCTGTAACTGTTTCTGAGCCATCTGGGCTCCTGTAACTGTTGCTGAGCCATATGGGCTCTTGTAGCTAGGCTCATGTAACTATATATGTAAGTGGAAAGAAGCTATACGATCACTTGTAGTGGGTACTTCACCTAGAAAGCTACCAACGAGTCCATTTGGCAACCCTGGTGCCACTAATGGGAAGATAAGGCCATTCTATCATGATTCTAGTCCTGTAGGCGTCAAGATATGCCAATGGTTTGTAAGCGAGCTCTACTATGTATATATAGACGTAGAACAGTATATTGTATCGTTAAACTATTTCCTTTACTACTTAACTTAATGAAGCACGCTAACAGCTACCATCAAGCCTCTTTGGCCATAATATGGCAATAAAACACTTACTAGTATCCTTAGCCGGTAAATAACTGAATAGGGAATCCCTTTGTAGCCTTCAGCAATAATAAAATCTGAATACAAGCTTTTGACTAGGGATACTATGTTACAACCCCAATTCGTCTTGTAGCAGCTAACCAAAACACTAGAGCATAAGCTACTACAAGGTGTTGGTTGTATCAGCTAAACAATAGGAGTAACTTGCCGACAGGAGTTAGCCTTAATATACCTTAATCACTGAATTATGCTCAATTAACCCTACTGTAGTGCAAGAACCGATAACTCCTCCAAATTATAGTCCTTACCTGAGGAAGTATGCTAGGGGACTTTATTTAAAAACGCAATAGCCACAAGTCATAACATGTTCAATTCGGTCGAAAGCTTACAAATTTCTGAGAGTTTAGAAGGTAGAAATACTTACTTATCACTTGTAGACATCTTGGACTCAATTAGAAGTGATTTCTACAACTTATACTCGAGGGGACTCCGATAATTCGAGCTAGATTTCAAGAAATAACTCCAGATACGTTCTTTCTAGGCACAGAATTTATTATCAAAGATGAATTTGCATTTGAGAAGAATTTAACGGCGTGATTTTGTGATTAACCGATGAAAAGTTGAAAGAGGAAGAGGTACTGCTGAAGGTCTTCTTCAAGGAAATGTTTTCTAAATAAACCTTGAACTCACACTTACTATATATATATTGAGGCGGTGGGGGTAGGGCGCAACGTGATGCTCGTTGTGCCAAGCCACAGGCACAATGTGCCAGCCATGGCACTGGCAGGCTACGGAGCACAGTCCCTAGCGCCCACAGCCTCCGGCCCCGGCCTCTTGCCCGCTCGACAACACGCTTGCGCAGTCACTCCCCGAGCAGTTTTGTGCACACGTCATACTCTAACTCTCAAATACGCATGCGTCGGTTAAATGATAGAAACTTATGGGATGCAACATCATCTCCCCTCCCTTAGGGACATTCATCTTCGAATGTAATCTAATATTTAGGAAACTTAATTCTTAGGCTTCTCTAAAAATTTCGGCAGATTCTCCCCTCGAATATGGACCATCTAAAAACTTAAAACGCAGAAAAGTCCAACATAGGCACCTCACAGGACTCTACAATCAACAACATACATATAAGCAACTGACAATAATAGTAACAAAACAACTACACATCATTCAAGAACTACCTCATAACTGTGATTGTCTAAGTCTATATACTGTTATCACTGGAACAATTAAGGGTGTCTAGACCTCATGTAATCCTCGATTTCCGAAGTCATCTCTTCTACATTTCTATTCCTCCATAAGACTTTAACGAAGGCAACATCTTTGGTCCTTAATCTACGGACCTATCGGTCTAATATAGCTATTGGAGAGTCTCATAGGCCAGTTGTTCTGTAACCTAGACTTCCTCAACTGGAACAATTCGATATGGGACTCCTATGCAATTTCGTAGCATCGACACATCAAAGACTGGATGAACAGATTCTAGCCCCGAAGGCAATTCTAACTCGTAAGCCACTTGTACTATCTTTCAAAAAATCCGATATGGCCCAATGAATCTAGGTCTATGTTTTCCCTTCTTACAAAATCTCATGAGGCCCTTCATTGGCGAAACTTTCAGGAATACCCAGTCATCAACATCAAACTCTAAATCTCTACATCGTACATCGGAATAGGACTTCTAATGAGTTTGGGCTGTAAATAAACGTTTTCTAATGAGTTTAACTTTCTCTTCTGACTGATATATCATGTCTGGTACAATCAATCCTGCCTCGCCTACTTCAAACCGTCCTATGGGGGATCTGCACTTCTGCCCATATAAAGCCTCATACGAAACCATATGGATGGTAGAATGGTAGTTGTTATTATATGCAAGCTCTATAAGAGGTAGGTGTTCATCCCAACTTCCCCTAAAATCTAGAACACACGCCCACAACATATCTTCAAACGTCTGAATAGTGCGCTCTGCTTGGCCATTTGTCTGGGGATGAAAAGCTTCACTCAAGGTGTCCCAAAACCTCTATGAAATGACTTCCAAAACATAGCTGTAAATTAGGCCCCTCTGTCAGTAATGATAGACACTGGAACACCGTGAAAAAGGACCATCTCTTTAATATACAACTCAGCATAATTCTCAGTTGAAAATGTAGTCCTGAATGGCAAGAAATGAGTTGATTTCGTCAGCTTGTTGAAAATAACCCAGATAGAGTAAAATTTACATCTAGTGTGAGGTAGCCCTATAACAAAATCCATATTGATTTCTTCCCATTTCCACATAGGCATGGCTATCTCCTGAGTCAGCCCACCAGGTTTCTGATGTTCAGCCTTTACTTGCTGCCAATTGGGACACTGTGCTACAGACTCAACGATATATTTCTTCATCCCATGTCGCCGATAGATCTCTTTTATATCATGATACATTTTTGTTGAGCTCGAGTAAATAGAATAACGGAAATAATGTACCTCTTCCATAATATGCTGACAAAGCCTTGCCATATCTGGAACGTAGAGTCGGCCTATGAATCTCGAAACTCCATCTTCTGTTATCTCAAAAGCTAACAAACCTTTTTGCTAAAGCTTTCCTCTAATCTGTGTCAGGCTTGGGTCTTCATATTGTTTTTCTTTCGCTTCCACAACCAGAGACAACATTGTAGTATTTTGAATCAGAACCCCATTATCTTTTGAGTCTATTACCCAGACTGCTAGGCTAGCTAACTTATGTAGCTCTTGAACCGTCTCCCACTTTTCTGGCCTCAATTATGATTAAATTCCCATGGATCTACAGTTGAGCGCATCGGTGACTATATTACCCTTTCCTAGGTGATACAAGATGTTCACATCATAGTCTTTCAACAACTCTATCCAATGATGCTGTCGCAAAATCAACTCTTTCTATGTTAAAACATACTGGAGACTTTTGTGATCAGTGAAGATATCTACATGAAAATCATATAGGTAATGCCTCCAAATTTTCAGAGAATGAATAACTGCAGCTAATTCTAAATCATGGGTGGGATAATTCTTCTCGTGTTTCCTCAGTTGTCTCAAAACATAGGCAATTACCTTACCATGTTTCATCAGAACACATACTTCAACAACTCTATCCAATGATGTCAAGCCGCAAAATCAACTCTTTCTATGTTAAAACATACCGGGAGACTTTTGTGATCATTGAAGATATCTACATGAAAATCATATAGGTAATGCCTCCAAATTTTCGTAGAATGAATAATCATAAATTAATTCTAAATCATGGTGGGGTAATTCTTCTCGTGTTTCGCTGTCTCAAAACATAGGCAATTACCTTACCATGTTTCATCGTAACACATACTAACCCACGCCTCCTCGAAGCGTTACAATACATGTTGTATCCTCTCGAACACTCTAGAAAGGCTAATACTAGTGCATAAGTCACCGTCTTTAATATCCCGAAAAACTCTATTCAAAAGTCAAATTCACATAAACTTAGCCGTTTCGAGTCATCTTCATTAATGGTGCCGAGAGGGTAGAGAATCATTCCACAAACCTTCGTAATATCCGGCTAATCCCATGAAGCTACGAACTCAATTGGAGTTGTGGTTCAGGGCCAAGTTACATCTTCAATATTCTCGCGAATCCACTCGAATGTCTCAGATTCGATGCCAATATGGCCCAAGAAAGCTGGCTTAATTTAATCAAAGTTCACATTTCAAAACTTTTGCATACAACTTGGCATCCTTGAGGATCCGGAGTATTTTCGCAGATGATTATGTTCAAATTCTTCGAACATGAATATACTAGAATTTCATCAATGAACACTATCATTAAAAAATCTAGAAATTACCTCAATATACCGTTCATCAAACCCATAAACACTACCGGGGCATTTGTCAACCCAAAAGACATAACAAGAAATTCAAATGGCCATATCTCTGTTTGGAAGGTCGCTTTCAAGATCCTTTCTCCCGAACCCGTACTTGGTGGTACCATGACCTTATGTCAAATCTTTTAAAAGTATTTTGCCCTTAAGAATCGATCAAATAAGTATCTATTCTCGTAAAGGATACCCGTTCGATAGTAACTTTATTTAGCTATCGATATTTATATACACATTCACTATGAACAATCTTTCTTTTTCACAAATAGACTCGGAGCAACGCACGTCAAAGCACTAGTCTTAATGAAAACTTTATCTTGACAACTTCCAACCGATCTCAATTCTTTTAGCTCTGTAGGGGCCATTTTTGTATGGAGGAATAGATATGGGTTGTGTATCCGATAGAATATCAATGGGGAAGTCAATTTCTCGCTTTAGGGAATACTAGGAAGCTCATCCCAATACATCCTGCAACTTATTAACCACCTAATAGACCAAAGAGCCTGGCTCTTGCACATCCCGAGCCCTCAAAATATAATAGTACAACTCTTTTGCAATTAGCTTCCTTGCTCGAAGATAGATATGAACTTACCTTTTCTAAGATTGGTGCATCTCCTTTCCATTCCCGTATTACTTCTCTTGGAAAGTGGAATCTGCATAGTGTTTGTCGAGCACACGACATTGGCGTAACATGGCGCTAGCCAATCCATGCCATAATTACGTCAAAATCAATCATTTCTAACTCTACTAAGTCTCGCAAAAGTTTGGCGGCCAAAATTTTCTACCATACAACCTCAATAAATTCTTCACAATGGGATTACCCACAGGTGTAGACACGTAAAACAACCTGCTAAAGCAACGCCGGTACTATATTAAACTTTGTGCCACTAACGGTTAAATATATGATAAGGTAGAATCCTTTGATCTATCAAAGATAAACAATGGGAGCAAAACATTCAATGTACTGTCACAACATCCGACAACGACCTGGAATTGCCTCTCTCGCTAATGCATAAGTACGATCCGAACCACTCACGGAACTAGATGCCCCCGTTTACCTCCTCGCCTATTTCCTACTGGGGAGCTGAGGGCCCGCACCCTGTAGAGGGTGTTGGGGCATATAAACCTACTATGGACCTTTCTCGTTGGTCCCGATCACCCCGATTTTAAATGCAGAATCTCTCATCACGTGTACCTCCTATCCACACAAGAATAACAAGTGGTGGAGCCATATTTCCACTCCCGTGATGTCGCCATTAAAAGTGCAAAAGAATGTGGTATAGGGCCGGGTCTCATCTCGATCTCGGGACTCCTCTCGGGCCGTCGTGATCCCGACGCCGTGAACTCTCGCCAGATTCTGACTATCCACGATGGTCCGATCTCGCTTCCCTATTGCCGCCGAAATGGGGGCCTAGCCTCTAACACTATTCTTGACCCGCCCTGTCAATCTTATATTGATGTTGCCTGATTCCCTTTATGTTTTGAGCAAAGGTATAAATCCGTGAGATATCCATATCCTCTCGTAATATAGTTGTGATACAACATTCCACATACTCGCAAGGCCAATAATAAACCGATGTACCCTAAACCTAGCATTATATCAACAAATGTTGGCGCGTATCTAGCCAAGGAATCAAATCTCGCTCGCATATTCCTTTCTCTGACGCTCATTATGCCCTACTCTAGATGTAAGAAATGCTCTACTCGTCTCGCGTATCTCTGGGGGCGATAATGGTGCATGGCGTCAAAGAATCTAGGCCATGTAAGTGGAGGTGCATATCGGTCCTTTTTTTCAACTTTCATACCATAAAACCGCTATCTCGTAATCGTAACACTACTAACTCAACTAATCTGGATGAGGCATGCATAACCCCGAATATCCTTTGTAGCCGGTCTAGAAAGTGTTGAGAGTCCTCTCTATGATCCGTCCCTATAAACTACGAAGGACTCAAAGTAAGGAACTTCGAACTCCCGGCCCTCAAGAGTTTGGAAATAATTGGTACATCGATGAGGCCGACACTGCGCCCATCATCTAAACCAATAGACATACCGCACTCCTAACATCCCGATCTAAAGGTATAGGAGGAACTGGAAAGTGATTTCGATGCTTCTGTTACCCTCAAAGGTTCCTAATGTCTCAAGGCCGGGAGACCCGAGATGTCTCTCTCATCCTCGGGCTTCCGGCCGTCCCCAACTTTGGCACCCTACTAAAAACCTCTCCTAACGCGGTGCCCACTCATGACTGCTGTGGTATGCCTTTATTTCACATCTTTACGATATAAAAACATAAAACTTAGGGACGCAACCTAAGATAACTTGGCTCTATAGCATGATTTGAGAAGAAGGAGGGGTAACCATATTATCATGCCTCGTAGCTTCATGCTTATAAAGTGTAATGAACAACACATTTGTAAATGATATTCATAGACACGCCAGAATTTCTAGGATATGACTTGGCCTGACACTTGAAGTTTATCACACCTCTTGACCTTGGGAGGCATAATCGACACCTCATGCCAACGACTTGAGCCGACTCCGGCAAGACATATAAACTTCTGTGCATGTCAAGAACATACAATCACAAAATGAAATAGCTATATCTCTACTGCAAACACATCCCTAGGTCGACAAGCCCCACTACACAACACCCGTAGTAAACCGAACATAACAGCGCTGTAATAGTAATATCATCCTACGTGGGCCAATAACAAGACCACCATGTTCCTAACACATAATATAACTAGGCCCCACATGGCCAACAACACATATCATATCACATATTGGCCCCACACGGCGAATAATAACCAACCAAAATTATAGTCTCGCACGCCTCTAAGAGTAAAGTATTGGTCTGACAAGTGCCCCGCCACCCAAAACTATACAACAAAAGATAGTCAAACCTTAAACGACTCGTCAACTCCGGAAGAAAGGAGCTAGCCAACTACTCGGATTCGAACAACTACCGACAGCCTCAACCCTATCTATCTCGGGACTCCAAGCAGAAAGAATGCAAAGGCCCTTTGTGGGCGTTCATACAATATGTACAGATATAAGTCAAGAATAACCGAATTAAATCTCGATATGAACCGGAAGTAATTAGTAATAAGGCTGAAGTTAACCCGTATAACTCACAATATAGATTATAATAAAAGGTAATGTAGAAACAACAACCTAACCCTGGCCCCCATAAGCTCCGGAAGGCATGATAAATAAGACAGAATAACCTACCGGGCCGTATGATGTATGTGAGATCATGGATATTTAGTTTATTTTACATCTTACCAAAGGGGATCCACCATTCATGAGTACCGTAGGCTAAACTATTTTTAGTTCTAAAGTAGTTTGATTTCTATTTCTCGTTTTCCATTTCATTTTAGACATTTTGGGTTGTGTTTTTAAACTCTGTGACTCCTCAGCTTAGTATGTATTGGGTGTTTTCATTGACTTTCTTATAATATTTTTTTTTTCCTCAAAGAAAAACATATTTTTTATATTTGGCAAATCCTTTCTCCTGTAGGAAAAGGTTTGGACTTTATATATTAAGGCCCTTTCTTCTTAACTTCAGAAGATCTACAATATTCTCATGGATTTAAGTGTCTTGTTTGGGTGGGGTAGAATTTATGGAGACACAAGCCACTTGTGTTAACCTTTGTATTCTATGATTTTTGTAAAGTTACTTCTCTCAATATTTTATACTCTCTTTTTTATAGTATTTTGCTCATCTCATCTTGTTATAACCCTAAGCCCAAAGATCGGACCGAGTCAAACGAGAAAAATTCTAAATACTCGGAACCAGCATAGAACGAGTCGTGGGATGACTCATTGTGCAACCTCCACGAGTCGTGAAGTGACTCGTGGGGAGGGCAAAGCCATGGAGTTTAGAAGTTTGAGAAAAAGGATCCCACCCGGCATGACAATGACTCATGGTCGACCTCACGAGTCGTTAGGCCGCCTGCGGGGGTGGGTAACGAAAGAAAAGAGAATAAGGAAGGCAAGCACTCACGGGAAGGACCCCACAGTCGTGGGAGTTCACCCTCATGCATTCACAGGGGTGAGCCGGGTCAAGAAGGGAAGGTTTTTAAGGAAGCTCAAAAAGGCACTTCACACGATGGTGACCACGAGTCGTGGTCACAAGGAACGAGCCGTTATGTTGTCCGCATGAGACCTCAAGGCCCGTAGCGTTGAACCCCACGAGCTAAGCCAAAAGTCGTGACCCTTGATGACGAGTCGTTAGGTCCTATGGCGACTCAATTCGATAGTTAATTTCGTGAATCTAGTAAGGGCTTTTTCATACTTTAAGTTCCTGTAATAAACTACGACGTTTGAGTTATGAATAGGGTCTTTAAAGGGGGTTAAGTTCATTTTAGGCCTCATCCATCTATGCATGCAAGATATAAAGGTTAGAGATGGTCATCAAGTTAGTATTCATCAATTTCTCTTTAATTTTGGCTGGGCATCTAAAGAAGTGTAAGAATCAGCCTTAATCCAGTATGTAGGGTTATGAATGGGTGATCCCCTTCACACCCATGCCCAATCCCTCTCTAAAGTATGAAATTCATGTCTAATCTATGGGGTTTAAACCTAAATGCATGATTCTTTATTTATACATGGGTATGATTTAATTATGATTCTACTATTGAATTATAAAGCATGGGCAATTTTATAATGTTTTCAATTTAAAATAATGTTTCTAGTTTTATGAACAAAAGCCCATTAGATGTTCATGAAAGATGAGATTTATGATGAATGTATGATGATGATGAGATATTATGATGAAAAGTATGTTTTGAAGATACCCATGTTTACAATTATGTGTTCGATGAGAATTGAGTATTTAAGGAAGGATAAAGCTTGGGCAATGCCCACATGTTATGTATGAATGATGATTTTTCTTGTTAAGATTACCATATTGTTTGGAGTGAAGAATCCCAATTATTTTCAGCTTGTGGTATGTTTGAGTTAGTTATTCCTATGCATGAGTTTTTACCACATGGTTTTGGAGCAAGGCTCCCAATTATATTTTTATCTTGTGGTATGTTTTTAGTTAAAGCTTCATATGCATGATTTTTTAAATTTGAGATGTATTTGATTATTGAGCTTCATCGATGATGTCATTTCGTTATAAAGTGATGTAGAGCATATGCATGTTTTTGAGAGTAATGTCTAGCACCTTCAGATATGGAAGGATCATCCTATGCCTCAACTACGCGCTCAATGTAGGTTTATACATTATTCAAGGACCTCCCTTGGTGAGCATCCCTAACCGAATGGGCTTCTAGCCTTGATATCGATATCATGGTATCGTCCGTGAGCCTTGGAAAGGCTTTGGATGGCTCTACCACTTGAGTGTGATAGTTTGGACTATGTAAGCTCTATCATGGTATGCTCAATAAAAAGACGAGTTCTCACATTGTACCTCATGATTTCAGAGATGCATATTCATTACTCATGAATTTATGTAAATATGTTCTAAAGAAGGTTTGACTTAATTTTCAACTTTACTTATAAATGTTAAAATTCAGCTTTGAGTCAATCAATTCATTATGATGTTATGAAGTTATGTTATGTCATGTTATGAAGAGATCAATGAATCGTAAAGAATGTACGCAAGTCCAACTCGATTCTTAATGTTTATGTTATATTATGCATTGTCTTTTAAATGATTTCTTTACTTAAGAGATTTTATTTACCTTACATATTCGGCACACTCACATACAATCCGCATAAGACTTATGCTATATCGTCATTGATACAGACCTTACCTCTCAAGTTCACTCCACTCGTAGGTCGCCTTATCGAGTTAACATTCATATTGTGGGTGATTTCTCATCTCCCGAGACTAGGCTATTCGCATTTTTATGTATTTTAGTTTTTAAACTTGTTGGGTTAGTTGGGGATCTTGTCCCATCAACTTGTCACATTTAGGTTTTTCAGACATATGTATGGAACTCAGCTTCAGATTATGTCTTTCCGATGTTATGTTTAAGTTTAGACTTCCGCTCATGACTATATTGTTGACTATTCAGTTTCTTGGATTGAGTTAGATGTATAATCATGCCATGGGTTGACTTGGGGTTTATCGGGCTCCTTGTCCCGTGTTACACCGACTGTCTGACGTTACACCTCAGGATGTAGGTCGAATAACCGAACCATTAAATTATCAGGTATCTTTTCATATTTATTGTTTATGTTTTTATTTTATCATTTTTGAGGTTTACTTTGTTAGCTTTTGCATAACACTTGATTATTTCGATCATAAAATATTAGGCCCAAACCTATTGAGACATTTGGATCTATTTTGGGTCTAACTTTCCCGAGATGTTTTTGCTTTATTAAAAGTTACTTGGATTATCTCAAATTTACATCTTATTTCATTAATCTAATAAAAATTGATTATGTTTGTGGATAGGTTGCTCGATGAGGGGTTGTCGAATGCAATACATATTGCCGGGAAGTATTTGCATGCCAAATATGATATCAAAGTCGCTTACGAGTTAAGAAATGTCTTAGTAAAATATTATATATGAATATGTAGGTATCAATATTGAAGGGATGCATTTGCAACAACTCATCACCAAATGATTAGCACCCCGCATTTAGAATGGTCTCACTGATAGATTTCGATGTAACAACCTAGTTTTGTGGCTACGTGTTGTAGTCTAGTAAAGGCCGATGATGAGTGCATCGAACAAGTGGTCAAGCGAGCGGGCAAGAAAGGCAGTATGGGTAGGTTGCAGGGGCATTGTATCACAATGGCCCTCCTCTCAGATGGGGAAGCGTGTCACAACTCCTCCTCTCGCGATGGAAAGCGTGTCATGGACCCAATGAGGTGGTGGCGCCTATATGGAATTAGTTTGTTTAAGTGTTTCGTTTATGGTGATATTTCATTTTCCGTAAAGTTCTCATGATGGGAAATCCTCCCTAGCTCCTCTATGGATGCGAGTGATCCTAAGATAAGAAACCTTTTTTCCAAGGTGAAATTTGATGTCGGAAAGTTGAAAATTGTGTATAGATCTCATTTCATGATGATATCGACAATTTTGATAGCTTCCTTGTGTGGAACTGCTTGCAAGACTTTTTCCTCCTGATTCTTGTTCCTTGGCTTAGTCATGAGTTTATTATCATTGGTAGGTTGTTGTTTTGAAAATTCTATTGTCGAATTCATAGAAATCTTGTTGGATAATCTTCGGTTGCGTTGTTTCTTTATTATGTTGTGTTGGCCGCATTTCTAAGTGTAAACTTTGGTCATTTCTTGGAATTATCTTGATGCTTATAATGGTGAATATTCCACTTATTTTGGATCGTAAGTCTATGGTATTTGCCTTGCCCTTTTGCTCCGCATAATTTCCATAACCATTGTTGTCGATTTAATTGTATGTTTTGTCTGTTTTTGAAGCCTCGAATTGTATTACTATTGAACTTTTTGTATTTCTATTTATATAGTGTTGTGTTTACATGTATTATTGTGGTTTTATTGGTAGCTCTAGATTGAGTGTCAAAGGGTTGTAGTTATGGTAATTGATTTGGCAAGATGGCAGAGGCCATGTAATAAGTTTGTTGTTCTTGTGGGTTGGTCATGTGAATAAGAACAAGTGGTGATATTAGTAGATAAATTATGGTTTTGTGTAGTTAGATTGATGGTTGCGATGATCCTTTTTTATATTTAAGTCTATGGCTAATATTGACCTTTTCGGTAGAATTTTTGTGGTCAGAGGATACTTGGGTGACAGCCACGTCCTTTGTTGGTTAGGCCGAGGTGGTGCATCTTGTGGTGTGATACTTGTAAAACTTGGGGATATACTTGATAGGATTGTGGTCCTCATCTTGGTTTTTGGCACATCGGTGGGCGGCTAGATACGTGAGATTAGTACCACATGATGGGAGTCAATTGGTGGGGTTTTAATAGTTTTTTATGGGTTGTTTGAGCTTTTGTTTACATATATTGTTGTTGTTTTAGTGAATTTATGAATTTTTTGATGTCGTGGGAGGCTCTACAATAACCTATAAGGCCATGAGGGTTTTCGAAGGTTGAGCCATGGTTTATGAAGACCCATAAGGGAGTGATCAATTTGGCAAGGCCATACTGCAATTGTGGACATCTGAGTAAGGCCGTGACTATTTCCGAAAGGCCGTGTTTGTGAATTGTTCAAAGATTGACTTTAAGATCGTGATATCATCGTGCACGTGTTCGGTGAAAGAGATATTCCAAAGATCGCCAGCACCAAATATGGCCACTTTGAGTTTCTAGTCATGTCCTTCGCATCGACAAATGCCCAACAGCTGTTCATGGACCTCGATGAACAACATTTTCTGCACCATACCGACTTGTCGTGATAGCATTTATCGATGATATTATGGTGTATTCTCTCTCAGAGGCAGATCACCGATATCATCTACGCACAAGGTCTAAATTTGGCCGAGATCGCCACTATATGCAAAATTTTCTAACCGTGAATTTTGGCCGAATTCCGCAGCCTCTTGGGCCATATTGTGTCGTATGCCGGTATACAGTAGATACGTTACATAGAGCAAAGGGAAAACATGGCCCGCACCTACCACTCCGACCGAGGTACATAGTTTTCTGGGGGTTAGCCTGCACATGTATGTCTGTGGAAGGATTTTCCACTTTAGCAAAGACTCAACCGACATGTATGCGCGAAATTTCATTTGATCGAGGCATGTGAGAAGAGCTTTCAGAACTGAAGACAGACGACATCGTTTGCTAGCGTTGCTAAAGGAACAAAGGTTGCGCAAACTATTGTGACGCTTCGGCTGTTGGGTTAGGATGTGTTTTTGATGCAAAGCATGGCAAGGTGATTTCTTATGCTTCCACAAAGTACCGAGGAAGCATGAGAAGAACTACCCTACCCATGACCTTGAATTAGTCGCGTAATTCATGCCTTGAAAATATGGATACATTACTCTGCGCGTCCACGTAGATATTTTCACCGATCACATAAGCCCGCAAACATATTTTCACCTGTAAAGAGTTGAATTTAAGTGGGCAATGGCAGCTGTTGGAGCGTTAAAGGATTATGATGTGAATATTTTATATCACCCAGAAGGGCCAATGTTAGCCGATGTCCTTAGCCGCAAATCCATGGTCAACTCCGGCATATTTACATCCCGAGCAGCCAGAATTGCCCGAGAATTGCATCATCTAGCTAGTTTAGCCATTTGTATAGTAGAATCGGGAGACAATGGAGCGGTAATCTAGAATACCGCAAAGATCATCATTGGTTATGGAAGTGAAAGAACTGGGAAGTATGAAGATCCTAGCCCTGGCATGTACTTCTAAACAGGGTCTAGCGAGGAGGTAAAGAATTTCAAAAATCGAGGACTGAGTTTGAGATATAGGATCGCCCGTTGCTCCAGACTCGGCAGGCCGCCAAGAAATTGGCGAGCGAGGTATTACCTATGCCCGTTACTCTCTGCATCCGTGTTCGACATAGATGCACCATGATGTAAAAGAGATCTAATGGGGTGGACGGAATGAAAATGTGGGATAGCGTATCTGTAGGAAATTAATGTCCAAATTTTCAACAAAAAGAAAGCCGAAACATCGTAAAAACCAAAGAGACTCGACCTGTGTGATATAGACGTGCCTTTATAGAAATGGGAGGAAGTTAATATGGATTTCTTAGTGCTACCTCGCATCGTGCGTAAATATGATTCTATTTGGGTAATCGTTGACAAGTTGACAAAATCACCACTTTCTCGCTAGTAAGGGCTACCTTAAGCCTAAGATTGCGCTTCGAGCTATATATAAGAGAAATAGTCCGACCGCATGGTGTTCCGTTATCAATTATCTCCGGCGCAGGAGCGCAGCTTACAGCTAAGTTTTAGCAATCTTTTCATAGGGGCCTAAGGACGCAGTTAATCCTTAAGCACAACCTTCCATCCTCGCATTGCATCTGTGTGCGTAACGTACAATCTAGATGTTCGAGGATATTCTACGAGCATGTGTTAGGATTTTGAAGCAAATGGGATGAACATCTACCGCTTATTGAATTTTTCCTACACAACAATTATCATTCAAGCAATTCCCATGGCGCTTATGAAGCGTTATGGACGAAAGTGTAGTCACCACCGGTTGGTTTGAGGTCCGAGAATCGCATTGGATTAGCGATATTAATCATCAAGAGAAAGTAAAGCTTATCGTGGAACATCCGTCGACTTTCTCGAGAGCCGCCGTAATCTTATGCCGATGTGCGGCGAAGAAACTGGTAGGAATTTAATGTGTGACTCTGGTATTCCTCAAGGTTTCACCGATGAAGGGTGTCATGAGATTTGGTAATAAAGGCAAGCTCAAATTGGGTTTATCGGGCCTTATCAAATTCCGCCGAAGGATAGCCAAAGCTTATGAATTGGATTTACCTCCGTAATTAGAATCCGTCACCCGCTTTTCACGTACCAATGCCGAGGAAGGGTGGTGAGATCCATCTCTGACTGCTCAGTGAAAAGACGCCCAAGCCACGAGGAGTTAGCTTATGAATAAGCACCAAAGAGTCATACTAGACCGACGTATCCGTAGACCTAAATCAAAGGTGCTGCTTCAAGAAGTTTATGGAGAAATAAGAACCGAAGGAGATGACCTAGGAGTGCGTAAGACATATGAAACCGCATATCCTCGCTATTTTGACTTAGTCGTATCAGGCAAAGCCTAAAGGTACGTTGTTGTTGTTCTTTCATAAGTTGCATTATATACATGTATATGTGGAGTACACTCAACATAGAATGAATGCCATTGTATTGTGTGGAATAATTGTATTGGACTTTCTCGCATTTCGTGGTTTTGGAAAGTCCATATTGGCAGGGAGACTCGCCAAAATTTTTTCCGTAATGGGCAAGTAACCCAAGGTTAAGGTTCTTGCAATAAGTTAACATTCGAGGACCTAATGTTCTTAAGGGGGAAGGATGTTACAACCCGTAAGCTTCTAATGTCTAGGCCTGGCCCCATTCGTATGTTGGTTGGAAGTTTTAGAGTGCCATACGTACGAGGAAAGGGCCCTGGGAAAGGCCGAACGAGCTGGTTGGGATTTTGCGAGAGGAGGCCGAACAAAAGCGCCTGCAGGGGAAAAGTGGCACGGGAGCGTAATCGCCGCGTTAGCCAACATGGCACGAGAAGAATCACAGTTGGGCAACGTGCCACGTTGCCTTGTCTCACTTCTTAAGTATATAAGGGCCTCACACATAGAAGTTAAGTTTATACCAAAAAACCACGACCTAAGCAGAGATAGGGACGAAGGAAAAACATATAATTTTCTATCCAATTACGCCGCTAAACGCCGTCCAAATCCAAATTAACTTTGGGTATCGAAGTATAAAACCTAGCAGGGAGCATTTCTACTGAAAGTTAGTTTGGAGGAAATTGCTCGCAATCATCGCCGCGAGCCAAAAGTTATTTCAATTGCTCCAAACTAGTGTCAATATGATCACAAGCTTAAAGTATGCATTTCCCTTCTAGACTTTCGAGAAATAACGAGGTTTTGACCTTGTTCTGCAGTTGGAATATAGTTAATATTTATATATAAAAGCCACAAATTTAGTGTTAAAAATTAGTCCTATCTTTCCACTAACACGATTTCGGGGCTTGGGAAGAGCTATTGAATACTAATTGAACTTCAGCTAATCAAGAAATGAACAAGGTATGTTAAGGCATTTTCTTTCGGCAAGAAGTTTTTCAAAGATAGTAATCCAAAGATGAATTCCAAGAAAGTACGTCAGAGTATGTTATCATGTTGAGTTGTCGTGTCGTATTGGAGAATTGTAAATTGTATTATTTTTTGGGCCGGATTATACCGTATAGCTTCGTGGATCGCCCTAAAAGGGCTAATAGCCGTGAGCAACGCTCGCCAGTGGGCGAGGATACGCGCTCTACTTCTGAGCGGCATGCCTTCCTCAAGGGAAGAAGACGGGATCCATCCTCATATTTTCCAGGCTGGCCTATATAAACACACGAGCGCCACCCTGGTGTAGATATCGGAGTCCTCCAAACTCAGCACAACTATAGTCGTGGGCCGAGAGGGGCTCAGTTGCGCACCTGTGGGATCTGGGCAGGACGCTTATAGCCGGTAGTTGACTCAAGTATGACTCGGATAGGGGTATATAGATTGAGTCAGACTCACTCAAGCAATGGGATCCTGTGTGGTTGTTCTGTGGCCGATTGTACCTTTGGCCAAGGGGCTGCAAGGTTTATGTTGCTTTAGTTAATGGAGTAGTTAGACAAACAGGATGCGTCGTTTGTTAGGTATGACCCCTACCCTCCTTATCACAATTATGTTTAGTCCTAATTTCCTACTTCAATCACTTCCCCATCTCTTACTTCCGCCATTGGGTCAGCTTTATTTCCTTACTTTAAGCTATTTAAAGCCACGTTTACACACTTAGTACCTGTGGTACCGACGCCCTCTTTTTGGGGTGTTGCATTACTTGCCTCGCAGTACACATAGATGAGGAATAGGTCCTCGTAGTTCCGGGCCAACCGCATTGTGAGCCATCACCTCCTTTCTTCCCGAGTTTGTGTGATAGAGGTTTATTTCTTTTGTTTGTAATAAAGATGGGCATAAGCCTCAGCCCCTGTCCCTACCATCTTATTACTCCTAGAGTAGCTGCAAACATTGTATATTTTCCTTGGGTTATGATATCGGCCATGTGGGCCATATGTGTTCTAGACTATGTGTGTTGGCCATGCGGGGCCCTCGTTTAGTCAAGTAATTGATGACCTTGCCTGGCCATAGTCTCGCCTTAGCATCCGATTTCATTTTCCCGTTATAACTAGATATCATGGTGGCCTTGTCTACCATTAATAGACTCCCATGTTTGCTTTCTGTCTCTTTGTTATAGCTATTTTTTCTCATAGGTGGCTATAGGCCTTGTCTCAAGTGGGGTTGTATTTACAACCGCCATATAGCCCGTTGTTTTCTTGATTCAGAGTTAGAGCTTATCCCTACACTGTGAGGTGCTTGGGCTCGCCACCAGCCTCAGTCCTAGTAGGGCACCAAAGCTACCATGCTCCAATGAGGCGTGACAAAGAAGTTGAAATCATGGTACATAAACATGCTTGAAATACGTGAACTAGCCATCGACAAGGTTCGTGGGTCGACGGTATTACATAGAATCGATATCATGAAAAAAAACATGCATACTTGAGAAAATCTCCGTATTTGAAATTCATAAACTCATAAGGGTTATTTTCAAAATCTTGCATCATGGTCATTAAACATAATTTAAAACTTGAGGGACTTGATTTCATAAGAGAATCATAGAATTTAACTCCAAATCAATATAACCCTAGGAGTTCATAGTCATGCTTGAAACTTAGACCAAAATTTCATAATAGAATTAATAAAAACATGAAACCCTAATCATGGAAACATATATTGTATTAAGGAACATCTAATTTCGTATGAGCATGGAGGAATTTCAACAACACCCAACCCAACAAAAATCTCAAATCTAGGGCATGATTTGGGAATATCATATTTTCAATTGAAAAGGGCAGCGAGGGGTGGAAGGAACCTCATTGATGATTCCACACTGGGTAAATTAATTTCTAAGCTTACCTCAACACCTAAAGAGATTGGGAGAGAGAATCTGGTGAGGAACCCTAGCTTGATCTTAGAAGAGGATTTCAAATCTAATGAAATTATGAGAGCATAATGACTTAGACTAGGTTATGCCCTAAAATACTCTTTTTGCAGTCCTAAAACGATGTCACTAGAGCTTAGAAGCTTAGGAATTTACAAAATACCTCTTGGGAATACGTAGCAACTGACCGACAGACACCATGGATCATACCACGAATGCACTCCCAAACAATGACTCGTGGCTTCCTTCGGTTATTAGCTAACCAAATTTCCCAAGTTCAACGTTTCTCAAACCAAGGGCCTCATGAACACTCTGCGTTGTTCTCACAATGAGTCGTACCATGACCCGTACTCCCGAAGCCTCGTTAGTCGAATGTATACCATGACCCTTGACCACAACTCCGTTGCACCATACAATGAGTCATACCTTGACTTGTATGCCCAAGACCCGACAACTAGTGGCTTATCACGGGCTCTGCAACGACATGTTACCACCTTCAACTTATTCCACGAGTCAGCCACACGGTTAGGAAACCGGCCAGCTCAACACGATTCCTCCTATGATCCATACCATGGAACAACGACCGTACAATGAGTCATTCTTAGAGAAAATTATAGATTTTTCTCGTTGAATCTACATAAGCTCCCGGGCTCGATCATAGAAACTTTTGGGGTGTTACACTACAAGCATCACCGATGGTATAACCGTGAGACGTAGATTTGTATAGGTATAATATGATATACCTACTACTGTGAGATAGAGATCGTAATAGGTATGCATACAAGTTATAGATAACGTATATACGTATGTAATACATGATATACCGATAAATTCGAGCAAGATGCGAGGGATACAATAATGAGACAATGCAAGATGAGATGATAGATGATCCTATGATGCAACTATGGCAATCAACCGTACAAGGTGGAATTATGAGGGTTAAGGTATATCCTTGTACCATTATTTTTGGAGGACATAACTCTAGTGGTATGGTTGATATTTTCCCGTTGAGAACTTTGAGTTATTTATTTAATGTTTGTTATTAATGCTTATTTAATATGGTCACCGTAAGCGTAATAATATAAACATGACCATTTAATGATGTAGCATTAACTAGGAGATAGCCAAATTAGATATAATATCTAGAATGGTAAAAGAGTAGGAATTGAAAAGGGGTTAGCTAATAGTGTTGAGTCAATAAATGGGTCTGGATGACTCGAATGGAATAAGTTAATTATAGTTGGAATGAATGAATAAGGAGTGCTCATAGAGTTTAAATGGGGAGGGCTTGAAAAGAAGTGCCTTACAGCGTGGTTATTACCTAAATAGAACGTCACCGCAGTTGGAATGAACTATCGTTGTCGCGAGAGCACCGTAGCCAGCTTAAGTGTCTCGGCTATAGTAGATGAGAAAATAAATAGAATTTGTGATCGATGGATAGAGTTTGAGAGAGTGTAAGAATATTGTTTTGTTATATGAGTTAATGAATTGATTAACAAACTTGATAGGATATAAATTTAAGTTCGATTGGTTATTTGAAATTAGTTAATTGATTGCATGTTAATTATCTATTGTTGCATGAACTAATCTTAGTCTGCCAATGATTCCTATTAGTATGTGTGGTGTGTTGATACTACCTTGCTACACCTTTTGGGTGTATATTCTTGTAGATTTGAAGTTTCAAGGATTGGTGGAGTACTCGCATCGCCTTCCGCATTCTCTCTACAGACGAAACCGTGTTATTTTATTTTGTTAATTTTTGTTTAGAGCACTTGTACACATGTTTAATCAGACTTTTAGAGAGTCAAGAATTGAAAGCATAGATTTGATATTTTGAGAAAGATACTAACTAAAAAGCTAATGAGAATTTGAAATATTTTGGTTCATTATTTTAATAGGTCCCCATATTGAGTTGGGAGTCGCAGGTGTCTCCACGACTGCCCATATGGGGTCATCATTTCAATAATGACTGGATGGGCCGCAAAAACAAAGACTCCGTCAGAGAGCAAGGGAAAGGCGGTGCCTGCTGCACACTGTGCAAAGAGCCAATGGACGATAGCTAGAGAACTAGTAAGTAACTTATATATGTACACACACACGCACACACTTATATAAATTTTATATATTAACTATGTTTGATTATATTTTATTTGAAGGACAAAAATTGGGACGCCGACCATTCAGAGGAGCTCTTTTTTGGCTACCCAAGCATAAGAAGAAGAAGAAGAACGAGCCGATTCCGACAAATGGATCGTTAAAGGGTTAAACATGCCTATGTAAGTCCCTACAAGTTACATATAATTAGTAATATGTTAATTTTGAACAAGCATATGCTTACTTTTCTTTTAATTATGAAGATGACTATCAATGACTTTTATTCCGAGTAAACTAGAGACTTAGCAAGCCCAAGGCATGCCGATCTATCCTCCACCTGGACACGCCATCCATTCAGATTGAAAAAGTTATCTAGAGACAAAAGGGAAGATTCTATCACCTAGGATGTAGGAACCCAGTTCGACTCATCTAGTCCGAACCGAAAGGTATTGCCTCTTCTAAACCTAGCCGAGGTTGATGGTGTTTTATCACGCTATCGCGTAAGATCTAACACCTTACACGTGTCTTGGTAGAAGCCACAAACACATTTTATAATACATGTGGCATACCATCGGTGACTCTCAAGGTACAAGTAAATAGACTCCCTTACTAGTGGAGTGCACAGATGCCCATTCTTCTTCACCCTCGCTTGAAGATGCAGACTGATGGCAATGATGATGATGAGCGTGTCAATTCCACAACCTAGTTTTTAGGATTTATGTTGTTGAACATTGAAAATAAGTTGAAACTTCATAAATATTAAAATTTTAAATTTTGTTTGACTTGTAGATCAATTTTTATATTTAATATTATTTTGGATATTTTTATTCTATAACTTCTATGTTATCGATGAATTATTTTTAAGTGCCATTATCATGGATTGTAGCTAATATTGAATTAAATTTTAATTTGCAGGTGGAAATGCGTAAATTGGCAGTTTCTTCTACTAGTTCTTGCGTAAAACCCATCTATAGGTTAGTCCGTCGATTTGTTCTGGCTATGAAGAAACATACCAATGGACATTTGGACTTTACTAATTAATTCAAATAATCGAGGATATCCATTAGTAACCAATTTTTCATGTTTGGTACTTCTTAAAAAAACACATCAACTTGAATTTTAAAAAAAATGATAGATGGCCCTCAATACACCGATACTCATTCCATGCTTGTTATTTTTGGATTACAGCCAAATTTTGAGGAATATCAATCCACGCCTTATTCAAAAAAAAACCTATGCAAAATTATCCGGCCCTCTTTTCGGGTAGTTTTTTTAGTGTAACCACAAAATTATTCTTTGCGATCATTCAAGATGACTTAGTTTAAGGAAATCACTAAGTGAAATAAATAGTTATAGAAAGAACATAAGTATTTATCTAGAAAATATACTTAATCAAGTGAGTAAAACCATGACCTATAATATGGTGGGATGTCCACCGTGTTTACTAACTTCACGTAAAGGTTTCGCATTGCAACTACATAACGGAGATCAACTCTAGAACCTCAATAATTTACTCAAACATCTACCTCTTTCAAAGATAATGAACTCATCCTTCCAAACCATGTTTTATATACACACACACTAGTGCTTCCAACACAAATAAGACTAGTAAATAGGTAACAAATCTCGAACATCAAGTAAAGACTCAAACCGTATAAAACAAACTACTTTTTCTTGATGACTACTACCTGAGAAGTGCCTATGTGTAAAGGCAGAGTGTGGCTATGCACCCGTTAATATTGAAAAGAACTTCAGACATATATATATATATATATATATAAAGAGAGAGAGAGAGAGAACCCTATGAAGATATTTGTGCCCAAAGATGCAAGGCCTTACCGGGCAAAAGATTGGTTTTGGCTGCCGTCAAGAAATTACCATTAGATTTACTTGGGTTCAACAACTCAAGCATCTCTCGGGCGTTTTTCCATTTTTTTCGGGGTCAAAGTTATATTTTACTTGTACTTATTTTTTACTATTCTCAATTCATCTCTCCACTTTTTAGGAGTCCATTAATCATTTATTATTATTGTTGTTGTTATTGTGAAAATCACTTTCAAGTTTACTTTAGAATTAAATCTTTCTTTTCAATATTGAATGATACTTTCTTCCTATTCTATGTAAAATCTATTTTTTAAAATTTTTGTTATTATCATTCATATAATATCTTTTTAAAATTATATATACAATTAAAAATATAAAAACAGAAAAAAGAATATTAAGTTATAAAATTTCAAATATTAAAAAATTTAAATTGTAATTTTAATTTAAGTTCATTAATATTAATTCTATTTTTTGTAACATATTGTAATATAATGCATTAGGTTTTATTTATGTCTTTCCATGTTTATTTGTACTTGCCTATGTTATCATGTATATATTATATTTATTACTTGCATTGATATATGTATATAAAATGATCACTTACACATTTTGTATTTGAGAAGAACTAGAATTTTGTAGTTCGTAATGTATTAAAACAAACATCTTCCTAAGTATTTGTTTTATTTGCAAATAAATCTATCTATTTTTTCTCTCCCTCTCCCTCTCTTTTTTTATTTCTCTTGTTCAGAATATATATTCGAGTCACAATTTATGTACGATGAACAATGTATATTTATTATATTAGTATCAAATTAATGAAATTCAATAATATTAAAATTTTAGTGATAAGTTCTCATAAATCATTATGTTTGGAAAGCATTGCATGCTGAACTTTGACATTAGTAGCTAGCATAACATATTTAAAAGAAAAGGTGCACCCATCACACTTAAATCTTAGATTCGTCTCTGCTACTACTTGGTAGAGACCTCCGTTATTCTGGATGCAGTGGTTGCCTTGATTGTGGCTTGTCGAGATCCTTTATGGACGAGATAGTTAGGTTGTTCCTGCACAACCTAGAATTATTTGATAAAGAAGTACAATCCAAATGGATGTTGTTTCCTTAACAGGAGTGCTTCTTGCAAGACTTTTTCCTTCCATACTTCTTATGTATCTTCATTTTCTATAAATAGCATGCTTTCCTGAACCTAGTTAACCTATGAACATGTTGTCCATTCATATATGTTTTTTGAGTGAAGCTAGTGTAAACATTTTGTTGAATTAAATTCATAACAAATTTGAATTTTATATTCATATTTATTTGGCTTGAACTATAGATTTGTACTACACAATTAAATAAGTTATTTTACTAAATTCATGTTTGGATTTATTTTTTATCTTGAGTCCTAAAATCGTACCACATGTCGAGTGACGTTGCATCACAACCAAATTCAAGACCAAGAAGAGGATGCACATATTCAAATGATGTGGCAATCCAAGTCAAATTCAAGAATCAATCAAAAGCAAGCTTATCACATGAAATTTATGATAAACTTGATGGCTTACATGAACCAATACGAATCAAGAAAAAGAGTTCATTTGCACTTGGACTTCCTACCGTCTACAACTGTAAATAGGAGGGTTACATAATTTTCTATGGATATTCTACATGCATTGGAGCATGCATTAGCTTCGACTATACAGTTTTTCTAAGGAGTAGTCAACGGAGTTCTGCCTGAGATCAAGCCGAAAAAATGAAGTGTTGTCCAACATTCCTGGAGATCATAGAAAAAAATTCTAGGAGGTTGAAATCATCTTGAAATTTGAGATATATGCTACCCAAGGTTCTCAAATCATGGAAAAGCTTAGGTGAGAAGAATAATGAGAAAAATAGAATTGTACTCACAAGATTACTCAATAAAATTATTTTCTTTTATTCATTTTTAAATGCAATAATTTTCAGCATTCGAAAATTTGTTGCAAATAGATAGTTCATAGAATTATTTGTAATCCATTAAAACATTAGAAAATAAAACATGGCCTCTCAGCAGTTATGTCACACCCCACCTCAGGAGGCATAACTGGTACCTCATGCCATATTGGACTTTGAGCTGACCTGGCTAGACATATACACTTCTGGTGCATGCCAGCATCATATAATCAAGAAAACAAACTTCTATATCTCGGCTGTAAACACAACCCTACGTCGAAAAGGCCACTACACAACACCTACAGTAAATCAGCTAACCCAGCAGTTGTAACAGTAATATCATCCTATGCGGGCCGACAAGACCACCATGCTCCTAACAGATAACATAACTAGGCCCCACACGACCAACAACAAATATCATATCACATATAGGCTCCACACGGCTAATAATGTATAACTAAAAAAATTGTAGTCTGTAAGCCTCTAAGAGTAAAATATTAGCTGGGACAAGGCTCCTGCCTACCCAAAAACTATACAATAAAAGATAGTCAAACCTTAAACGATTGGCAAATCCGGAAGAAAGGAGCTAGTCAATCTACTAGATCTGAATAGCTACTGAGACAGTTTCGAACCCTGTCTGTCTGGACTTGTAGGTAAGTATGCAGCGCCCATGCGTGGGCATCAGTACAATATGTACCGAATATGTAAGGCAGTAAATAATTGAACAAAAGCTGATAAGGAACTGGAAGTAATCAGTAATAAGGGCTAGAAGTTAACTTGTATAACCTCACAATATAGACTATAGCTAACAGGTAATGTACAAACAAGAACCTAACCTGGCCCCCATAAGCCAGAAAAGTACAAACAACACAAAATAACCTACCTGGGTCCCCATAAGCCCCGGTAAGTGCAAGCAATCCATACTCTTCCTATCTGACCACTATGGGCCCTTAGGTAAGCTGTAACTACAATATAGTTGACCTATAAAGCTGTAGTTGAGCCTCATAGGATCCTATGACTGTTTCTGAGCCATCTGAGCTCCTGTAGCTTTATCTGAGCCACCTGGGCTCCTGTAACTATGTCTGAGCCATCTGGGCTCCTATAACTGTTGCTGAGCCATCTAGGCTCTTGTAGCTAGGCTCATGTAACTGTATCTGTAAGTGGAAATAAGCTATATGATCACTTGCAGTGTGTACTTCACCTAGAAAGCTACCAACGAGTCCATTTGGCAACCCTGGTTCCACTAACGGGAAGATAAGGCAATTCTATCATGATTCTAGTCCTGTAGGCGTCAAGATATACCAATGCTTTGTAAGCGAGCTCTACTATGTATATATAGATGTAGAACAGTATATTGTATCGCTAAACTATACCCTTTACTACTAAACTTAATGAAGCACGCTAACAACTACTATCAAGCCTCTTCGGCCATAATATTGCAACAAAACACTTACTAGTATCCTTAGCCGGTAAATAACTGAATAGGGAATCCCTTTGTAGCCTTTAGCGATAATAAAACCTGAATACAAGCTTTTGACAAGGGATACTATGTTACAACCTCAATTTGTCTTGTAGCAGCTAACCACAACACTAGAGCATAAGCTACTACAAGGTATTGATCGTATCAGCTAAACAACAGGAGTAACTTGCCGACAGAAGTTAGCCTTAATATACCTTAATCACTGAATTATGCTCAATTAACCCTATTGTAGTTTAAGAACCGCTAACTCCTCCAAATTGTAGTCCTTACCTGAGGAAGTATGCTAGGGAACTTTATTTTAAAACGCAATAGCCACAAGTCATAACATGTTCAATTCGGTCGAAAGCTTACAAGTTTCTGAGAGTTTAGTAGGTAGAAATACTTACTTATCACTTTTAGACATCTTGGAATCAATTAGAAGTTATTTCTACAACTTCTACTCGAGGGGACTCCAATAATTCGAGCTAGATTTCAAGAAATAACTCCAGATACGTTCTTTCTAGGCATAGAATTTATTATTCAAGATGAATTTTCATTTGAGAAGAATTTAACGGCATGATTTTGTGATTAACCAATGAAAAGTTGAAAGAGGAAGAGGTACTGCAGAAGGTCTTCTTCAAGGAAATGTTTTCTAAATAAACCTTGAACTCACACGTACTA
This sequence comes from Datura stramonium, assembly GCA_018107945.1. Taxonomy (NCBI): domain Eukaryota; kingdom Viridiplantae; phylum Streptophyta; class Magnoliopsida; order Solanales; family Solanaceae; genus Datura; species Datura stramonium. Next base: position 435 of record JACEIK010013155.1, on the reverse strand, counting down.
TATATATTGAGACGGTGGGGGTAGGGCGGGACGTGTTGCCCGTTGTGCCAAGCCACAGGTACAATGTGCTAGCCATGGCGTTGGGCAGGCTGCGGAGCACAGTGCCTAGCGCCCACAGCCTCCGACCTCGGCCTCTCGCCCGCTCGATAACATGCTTGCGCAGTCACTCCCCGAGCACTTTTGTGCACGCGTCATACTCTAAAACTCTCAAATATGCATGCGTTGGTTAAATTATAGAAACTGATGGGATGTTACATCATACCCTCTCCCTTAGGGACATTCATCCTCGAATGTAATCTAATCTTTAGGAGACTGAATTCTTAGGCTTCTCTAAAAATTTCGACAGATTCTCCCCTCAAATATGGACCATCTAAAAACTTAAAACGCAGAAAAGTCCAACATAGGCACCTCACAGGACTCTACAATCAACAACAT
>JACEIK010013152.1:11883-27832 GCA_018107945.1 Datura stramonium | reverse complement strand
ACCCTGTAGTCCAGTCCCTGTGGGTTCGACATTCCGGTTCTTAAAAAGGGCCACTATATTACTTGTACAACCCGTACACTTGCGGGCTCATCAACCCACAATTCCTGCTCCTCCTTCCCATGACTGCCCTGATGAGTCGTTACCTGACATGACTCGTCAGGTCGTCCATGGTCACTAGACCTTGCTGCACCTCTTGACTGCTCCTCACGGGTCTGACCATGATCCATTGGGTCACCTAATGAGTCGTACCACGACTCATTCTGAGGCAAAATTTCCACTTTCTTTCTGAATTCTTTCTTTAAGTCTAGAGTCTGATCTTAGAAACTTTCGGGGTGTTAAAATTTCTCCCCCTTGGGAACATTCATCCTCGAATGTTGGCTAAACATATTGAAAGGATAGAGATGAAACTGAAATCCCAAAATCGATCAATTATAACTGAAACCAATGGAGTATCTAACCCCGGGTTGATCTTACATATCTGAACTGAATATCTAAATTGTACATCCATGCTAAGATGTTGATGGACTGAAAGTCATGAAACTGACATGGAACTAGATAAAACACTAAGAAGGATGCTTTTCCTATAACTAGCATTGTGCTGATATGGACTGAGCCTTCATTCTTAAATCACTTTTTGACACCAAACTAGGATTCATGATATCTAATACTAAGCATATACATGAGGTAACCTTATATACGGAGCTACTAAAGCAACTTCTAATGACTGAGTTCTAGCTAACCATACTGGTAGGCATGATTCAACATAGATAGCTTGTTCATAACATGAAGACAAGCCTTAAGGCTTTATAGAGTAAGACTGGTATCACTGTCGGAAGCGGCTACTAAGAAATTCTAGAAGTCTGCACATAGGGATGGGTAGAACCTAGCTTAAATTGAAATACAATAGAGGTTATCTGAACCTGAAGAGATTGACATACCGCAACTATTAGGGCTGGAACTCCCCTATTAGCATATCAAGATCTGGCTTGTCTCACATACTTACCATCTCCCCCTTAGCTTAAAGCCATCATTTTAAGGCTCCTGAATATTTCTTAAGGTCGGGGATAAATCACTAACTCCTAGCTTTCCTCCATCTCTAACATTCACTACAAGCCTTATACTCACCACTATTTACATCACACCTCGACAATCTCTTCTCAACAAACATCATAGAGCTTCTTATTCAATATTGGGGTCCTGGGCTAGCAACATGCAAAGAGAACCACAAAAAATTCATAAAATACCTGTGACTACTTCTAGTGACATACCCTTATCCTTATGTGCTACCAAGGCGTAGGAGCGGTTTTGACACTGTCCGCCACCTGTGCTAGATGATGCACCCTGTTGAAACGGACGGGATCTCGGAGCTACTGAAGAGGTGGCTAAGGATCTACTCTCGCCTCGCTTAGCTGCTGCACAATCTCGGTGCTTATGACCCAACTTTCCATACCAGAAATAAGCATCCAGCCGGCCATACATTCTCCTAAATGGTGCTTCCCACAGCTGATACACAACGGATACATAATCTCTCTTATGTTGGGTTTGTATGGAGCACTAACTGTCAAAGTGTTGGGGCTGATGATTTCTGCTGGGAGCATGAATGGTATCCACCACTCGTCCTCTACGGGAAGAACTCCAAATCTCCGGTTCTAGCTCTCTTGGTCTCTCTCTCTTTTTCCTTCACCTTTTCTACTTCTATTTGTTGAGCGAATATCACAAAACGTGGAAAGTCTATGTCCTTGTACAACATGGTGGTCTTGCATTCTTTGACCGAGGAGTCTAACACTCCATTAACGAACATGCTCACTCGAGCCCTCTAGCCGGCTACCATCTCTGGTGCACACTTGGACAACCGGGTAAACTCCAACGCGTACTCCTAGACAGTCATGTCATTTTGTCTCAAGTTAATGAACTCTTCTGCTTTTTCCTCCCTCAACTCCCTAGGGAAAAACCCATCCAATAAAGCCATCATAAACTCATCCCAACTTATGGGGGCTGCTCCGACTCCCCGACTGTCTCTCCACTAGCAAAACCATATNCAGTTCCCATCACCCCCATGATTTGGGTGATCTTCTGGATCTCTTCTAAGAACTCATACAGGTCCTTGTCTATCCTTGACCCTAAGAATTCGGGTGGGTTCATTCAGAGGAAGTCTCTCACTCTCGCTGCCGCTATGTTCCCATTCTAGGGAACACAAGCCATCACTTGCTGATTCATCTGGGCGGTCATGGCCTACGCCAACATATGAAAGGCTACCCTAAACTCGACATGAGTAACATGGTCGTCCATCGGGTTCGCTGGGGCTGGTGGTGCTTGTTGGCGCCCATTAACATTTCTTCATCCATTCTCTCATCTGGGAGGCATTATCTGCGAGCGCGTAAAGCACGAGTCAGGAGAGGAACTATTGGAGTTTCATACTCTACGCATGATATGAATCATGAAGAAAATGGAACATTCCTAAAATGTCTCGTAGACTCTTCTTCATAAGTGTGGCATGCTTCACACCCATGAAGAAGACTCTACTTAATGCGGCTTTCAGAAATCCTAGGACCCTTTAAACCTTTGCTCTGATACCAAGTTTTCCACGACCCAAAAGTGGGCTCAGATCGAGACACTGACAAGGAACCCCGAGAGGCTCCAAGTCGAACCATGGTGCAAGTAAAATCATAAGCATACACTACTGTAAACCATGATGGTTCTTAGAATTTAGGGAAAACATATGAGAATTCATGCATAATTTGAAACCCAGAACATACTTTTCTAGAATCAAGGATTTGGGTTTTTAGTATAAAAATTTTGGGGCACAAGGATGGAAGGAAATCCTTGTTGAAAACCCACATACCTGATTAGGAGAGAGCCCCACTTGAACTTAACCCTTGAAGCCTTTGAAGAACCCTAGTTGAATCCATGAGTGTTGCGAGACTTAAAGAGTTTCATTGTCGAATTGATCTCGAAATTGGATCCCAAAGGTGCTTTATGAAGCCGAGACCCCAGGACATTGGCTTCCGCCAACAGTGAACTATTAAGGATCGCATCTTGTGCATATTCTACATTATAGCCTGCAACTGATTCAGCTTCCGCTTTTGGGAGATCAAATGGAGCTCGATTAGTTTCTGCTAGACGAGATAGTCATTACTAGAGAAAGCAATGTCATCCACGCAGAAGAAGGAAGAAAATGTTAATCGTTGATGATTCAATTAAAAAAAGACTTATCTTTTTTCCTAAGATGATCAAAAGTTTTTTTTAACTATAAAATTTTCTTATAATAATGATGTCGAAAAGGGAAATTAGTATGAAATCAAATCACCTTCAAATATTTCTTATTTCTTATCGATTCCTATTAAGAAGGAACAATTGGAATAGGGATCCGGCTAAAAATAAAAAAAAAGAGATCAAGGAGAGGGAGCTAGAAAAAAACCCTTTAAAACGTCCCATGTAATACTCAAAATGACATAGTTTAGGAGTTAGAAGCATAGAATTTTACTAAAACACCCTTAAAAATTCGCAGGAAAAGTCATGCTTGCAGTCCTCATGAGGCACTCCACGAGTTGTGGGGTTGGCAACGACTCATGGTGCCCAATCGTGGAGTGTACTATACAATTTCTCAAAATTCTTCTTAGATCTGCCAACGACTGACTTCACGAGTCGTTGTCCATCTAAATGACTCATGATTCCTCCCGTTGCCACTAAATCCCACAATTCCTGCTCCTTCTTCCCACGACTGTCCTGACAAATCGTACCTGACACGACGACTCATCAGGTCAGCCAAGGTCACTCGACCTTGCTGCACCTTTTGACTACTCCTCACAAGTCTTACCACAACCCATTGGGTCACCTAACGAGTCATACCACGACTCGCTCTGAGGTGAAATTTCCACTTCCCTTCTGAATTCTTTTTTTAAGTCTAGAGTCTGATCTTAGAAACTTTTAGAGTGTTATAGGCATCCATAGTGGCTAAGAAGAGTATAAATATCGGCCAGATCTTGTGTCTGGAGTTTAAGGAAAGGTTCCATACTATTACCTCCCTCTCATTCTAGTGCCTAGTTACAATACTGGATAAGAGGGCAGGTGTTTCGATCCTATCAAGGAAGGATTTATTTACTGACGCTCGCTAGGTGACCGATATCACCAGGATGCAAAAAGACACTATGGTCACTTCGATGAGCCGCCCTTGCTCCACACTACTAGTTAGGACCACTATTGAGTGACAAGGTATCCTACCTAAGGAGTCTGCATCACAGACCACAATTGAGTCATACACAGTAGAACAAGATTCAGCCACTATTGCATCGATGTTAGCTGCACCACGGAGACCATTACTGAGCTCCATAGATTCCTTGCATGGTCTAGCCTCGAGACTTAATAGAGAGGAGAAACAGCATGCCAGGTTAATAAAGGACCAACCAGCCTTCGTGGACACTATTGTTGAGCGGGGTCTTCAGCCACTCTAGGACACCATCAAGAGCTTTCATGAGGCCTTGAGCTCTTGCTTAGAGGCTATGGATACCAAATTGACCCAGCTCGGGCAAGGTGTTATTTCGTCTGACATATTGAGAATCTAAGCTTATTTAGTAGATATCAGAGCTACCATCTTGGACTTGTAGATGTTAGAGAGGCAGCCAAAGGAGGTCCAGATACCGCTGGTGGACTGGACACGACCCATTACCAGTATCATGGATTTTATAACTGGTGCAATTCCAGTCTTCCCAGATCAAGATCAGTCAATTCCACCATCAGTCCTAATCCCTAAGACCACCACGACCAGCACTCCTCAGGAGCAGATTCCTACTTAGACTCAGGCCCAGACAGTTGCTCCTACACTTCCACTAGATAAGGGTAAGATTCTGGGACAAGAGGCATCATCAGCTGCTCCAGATGTTCACCTAACGGAGGAGGAGGCCCTCAAGAGGGTGATAAAGGTTTCACTCATTCACATCCGAGGCCTCGCTCATGATTAAGAGGCTAACCCATCAGTACCACCTTAGGATATCCTTTAATAGCGCAATTTGAGTGCTACATGGAGTTTTTGCCACTCTTACTCTTTCATTTTATCTTGTATGCACATTAAGGGAACTGCACCATTTTTAGGGTAGGGGTGGACATTATTTGGCCCTGTTTAGAAATTTCTTGTATGTTGCTTGATATTAAAACTCTTATTTTTATGATATTATTCTTTTGACTGAGTTATTGAAGTGTGTGATGATAATCCATTCTAGTCCATTTTTACACCTTTCATAGTATAGCTTCTTTTGGCTTTTATAGTGTAGAGTTCTCCTTGGTTTTCTTAATGATGGTTCTTTCCTAGGAGGCTTACTTTTTGTTGAATTTGGTGCAATAATGTATTTGAAGTGTCTATTATTTGAGCCCAATGATAAATTTCTAGGTGACATGCTTAAGGGTCCCAGCTACTTGTTGAGTTATCTTTTATTCAATAAAATGTTTTTGACTTGTCAATTGAGTTCCTCGCATGCTTATATTAATTTTTGAAAATAATGCCTCACTCAAAATTTTTACCATAGTTATTTTGTATTGACTTGTGTTCCTCCACTTCTGTCATGAAAATGTGACAATGTGTCCCTAGTTGAGAGTGATGTGTTTAGTCCTTTTTATATCCATGTGCCAATGTGTGGAAAGGAATTTTTCTTGTTCACTTGATTCGGTCACACTATAGGACTTTTCCTGCTACTTATGCTCAAACTTTGGATTGATTATCGATTGTAGAGATGAACTTAGGCCTTCTTTATGCTTCACAAGCCACATGGGCCTAGATACACCTACCAAATGATACATATATTATCCATAGTCTCTCTTTTCGAGCCTTTGATCGTTTTCTTAATCAACTACGATAAAAGACAAGATTAATTCTCAAATTAACCCTCTTTTGAACTCATCCTCCTGGAAACTTTGAAAAGTAATGAAAAATGAGAAAAAAGATATAAGTTGGCGTAATAAGGTGGGAAAGAAAGAACTAAGTCAAAAGATGGACATTTTATCATATTGCAGATGTAATAGAGCAATGAGCTAAAAAGAAGAAGAAAAAAAAGAAAACAAAAGAGAAAAAGAGAAAAAATACTTGAGCTCACAAAAATACTTTGGGGTGTGAAAAGTTGCTAAAACAAGCATAAGGGATGAAAAGAAGGGATCAAAAAGGTAAAAGGTTGTGAAAAAGTTATGAAGTGTTCAAGGATAATAAATGAGTCACTAGAAGCCATAATTGATCCTACCATCCAGTTGACCCTCATTACAAGCTTAGAAAAGCTCTTGTGTGTTCTCAACCCTAAAATCCAAAACAAATGGCACATGAGTTAACATGAAAGCATATGGTAGTTGTAACCTATCTTGTGAACTTATTTGTAAGAGTTGAGTGCATTTCTCTTCTATTTTGATCATGTGTGTCCTGATATTGATAACACAAACGTTGGAAATCCCAAAACTAGAGTTTGAACATAAAATAAATGCAGAAGAAAAACTAGAAAACTAATTGAAAAGACTAAACAAGAATTAAGAGATATGGATTTGACAAGATCCAAATAACAACGAATCGTCTATAGGTAAACCAAACGTCTTTACTTGAGAAACTAATAAAGTTTAGAATCAGATCTTGACCATTTCATGAGTAATTTTAGACAACAATTAGTAAGTGTACTAATCGCTTTCTAAGAATACCAAGAAGAAATCAAAGATATCAAGAAGAAAATTTTCTTACTACCATAAACTATGAACTAGTTAGGTTGCAAGACAAATCCAAAAGTAATCTGCCAAAGAGGTTTAAAAGAACTCACAAATGTATTAATATTCAAAATCTGATCTTCATGAATGAACAAAGACCCCTTTATATAGTAGTGAAGAAGGGGTTGGTCAAAAGATATCATAAATGAAAATAATACTTCCTAGGACCTATAAAACTACTACACACATTATCCTGTGAAGACAACATAGAATAAAACAACTATTAAATAGCATAGAAGGCTAACACACACAAAGTCCTAGGAGTCAACATAAAATAAAATAACTATTAAATATAATTCAAGACTCTAATTAAAAAAATGTTGCAGTATTTTCTCTATTTAGGGGTTGATTGGGGTTCTATTTCATCTCCTCTTGGACTTTAATTTGGCTTTTGAATAGATGTAAGACTTGGAGAAAATATCGTCATTGGCTTGAGATCTTCTTCCATCACAAGACACATTTTTATAGCTAATTCCAGCTTATAAGTTGGTCTTCAAATTTCCTTGTTTGGGATCTTGTCATGGGTCCTCTTGGAACTTCCAAAGCTTCCTTAGTTTATGATGAGTTTTCGCGGATGTTATCATTTTCCTCTTCTTCAAGAGAATTCATCCTTGAATTTTATATCAAATAAAGAAAGATCAAAAACATTAAAGGTAACACTAACTTGATATTCACTAGGAAGATCAAGTTTGTAACCATTGTCTCCAATCTTTTCAAGGACTTCAAATGGACCATCTCCTCTTGGGTGTAACTTGGATTTTCTTTTGGTAGGAAATCTTTCCTTCCTGAAGTGCACTCACATTAGATCTCCAGGCTTAAAAATAACAAAATTTTTCCCCTTATTTCTTCTTAAGGAGGTTTGTTCATTCTTTCGTTCAATTGCAAGCCTTGTTTGTTCATGAATCTTCTTCATCATTTCAGCCTTCTTCCTACCATCAAGGTTAACAATATCATTAGTAGGCAAAGGTAGCAAATCAAGAGGGGTGAGAGGATTAAATCCATCAACAACTTGAAAAGGAGATTTACTAGTAGAAGAATGGATAGTTTTATTATAGGAAAACTCTACCATGAGCAAATGTTCCTCCCAAAAAGTTAATTTTTCTGTTAAAACAGCCCTTAACATATTCCCCAATGTCTTATTAACTACTTTTGTTTGCCCCTCGGTTTGCAGATGACAAGATATAGAAAATAACAATTTAGTTCCCATCCTTACCCAAAGAACTCTCCAAAAGTGACTTAAAAACTTAGCATCCTATCACTAATAATAGTTTTAGGTATACCATGTAATTTAACCGCTTCTTTCACAAATAAATCAGCCACATGTGATGCATCATTAGTCTTCAAACATGGAATAAAGTGAGCAATTTTTGAAAATCGGTCTACCACTACAAATATACTATCCTTACCATGTTTAGTTCTAGGCATACCTAACACAAAATCCATGGAAATATCAATCCAAGGAGAAGTAAGAACAGGTAAAGGAGTATAAAGACCATGTGGTAACACTTTTGATTTGGCCTGTTACATTCAAGACACTGGGAACACACTTTCTCAACATCCTTTCGTATGTCAGGCCATAAAAAATGTTCTACAAGTATATCCAAAGTTTTTGGGAACTCCAAAGTTTCCCATGAGCCCATCATAATGTGATACCCTAATAAATAATTCACGCAAAGAACTATTAAGAATACACAACTTATTTTCCTTAAAAAGGAATCCATCTTGAAGATTGAACCGCTCGTAAGGACCCAACTTACACTCTGCAATAACCTTGCCAAAATCAGAAACATTAGCATAGTGGCCCTTGATTTGATCAAAACCCATCAATTTAGAAGTAAGAGTAGAGACCAAGACATACCTTCTTGAAAGTGCATCAGCAACCACATTCTCTTTTCCTTACTTGTAAGAAATCATATATGGGAAGGTTTAAATGAATTCAACCCATTTTGAATGCCTACAATTTAGCTTATCTTGGTTCTTCAAGTATCTCAAGGATTCATGGTCAGTCTTAACCACAAACTCTCTAGACCACAAATAATGTTTCCATGCACCTAAAGCTTTACCAAAGCATATAGTTGTTTGTCATAAGATGAGTAGTTCAATGTAGCTCCACTCAGCTTTTCACTAAAATTTGCAATGGGCTTGGAATCCTGCATTAAAATAGCACCTATTTCTCTTCCGGAGGCATCACATTCAACCTCAAAAGACTTAGAAAAATCAGGCAATTGCAAAAGAGGAGCAGAACACAAATTTTCTTTTAATAAGTTAAAAGCAGCATCTTGTTCTTTTCCCCATGTGAAAACCTCGTCCTTCTTAATAACTTCAGTCAAAGGAGCAACAATGGTGCTAAAATCTCTAAAAAAAAACCTCCTATAAAAACTAGCAAGCCCATGAAAACTCCTAATCTCAGATACACTCTTAGGTTTAGGCCATTCTTTGATTCCCTTGATTTTCTCTTCATCAACTTCAACTCCCTTAGAACTGACCACAAAACCCAAGAATACAATATGATCTACATAAAAGGAACACTTTTTGAGATTAGCAAATAATTGTTGCTTCTTAAGAACTTCAAAAACTTGTTTAGTGTTCAACATGCTCATCCAAATTTTTAGAAAAGATCAAGATGTCATCAAAATAAACCACCATAAAATTTCCACGAAAATCCTTAAAAATATGATTCATCAATCTCATGAAAGTGCTAGGTGCATTAGTCAAGCCAAAAGGCATAATTAACCACTCATAAAGTCCATATTTGGTCTTAAAGCAGTTTTTCATTCATCTCCAGGATTCTTTCAAATATGATGGTAACCACTTTTTAAATCAATTTTAGAAAAACAATTTAGACCCATGTAATTGATCTAACATGTCATCAAGATAGGGGATAGGATGATGATACTTTACCGTAATCTTGTTGATAGCTCGACAATCCACATAAATCCTCCAAAATCCATCCTTTTTCGGAACCAATAGAACAGGAACAGAGCAAGGACTCATGCTCTCTTGTACAAACCCCTTTTCAAGTAACTCTTCAACTTGTCTTTGCAACTCTTTTGTCTCTTCAGGATTACTTCTATAAGCAGGCCTATTTGGAATTTATGCTCCAGGTGTAGAGTCAATTTGTTCCTCAATGCCACGCAAAGGTGGTAGACCCTTAGGAATATCCTCAGGAAAGATATCCGCAAAATCCTGCAAAAGAGAAGCAACACTACTTGGCAAAGAAGTTAGTATCTCAGAATAATCAAGACTTCTTTGTAAGTAAGTAGTACTATGGGTAGTCCCTTTTTCTCGCATTCAAACACTCCTTGGCTTTTATATGGGAACTCTCTTTCTTCTTTTCCTTAGCCTCTTTCTTCTTACCAAAATTCTCTTTTTTTTCGCTCGAACATTCTTTTACCTCTTTACTTATGTTTTTGCCCTCTTTTTATCTCTCTTGGACATCTCTCTTTTTTTTCTAACTCTTGGCCAAAACTCTTTTCTTTCCCCTCAAGTTCACTTTTATTCCCTCCCCTTCGTTTTCCCATTGCTTCCCACAATCTCTTTTGATCTTCAAACACTTGAGAAGGAGTTAAAGGTGCAAAAGTATACTTCTTGCCATTAAGCTCAAGATAATATATATTCTTTCTTCATCATGAAAAGTATGCCTATCAAACTTCCATGAACGACCAAGCAAGACATGACAAGCTTGCATAGGAATCACATCACAAAGAGTTTCATCCTCATACCTACTAATATTGAATGAAAACATGCATTTTTTGTTGACTTTCAGCTCACCACTATCATTAAACCATTGGAGTCTATAGGGCTTAGGGTGTTTCATGCATGCAAGCCCTAACATATCTACCAATTGTGAACTCACCACATTAGCACAACTACCACTGTCAATAATCATAGAAAAAGTTTTCCCTTTATCACACACCTGTATGGAATATATTCTCCCTTTGTTCATCACTATCAAGTCCCAAATGAATAGACATAAGCCTCCTAAGTACTCCAATCAAACCATGATTGAAAGGAAGTTCTACACCATCTTCACTCTCACCTTCATCTTCTTCCTCTTTCTCACTCTTTTCACTCTAATATTCTACTTCAAGAATCTTCCTAGCTACCCCAACAAAACCATCATTAGGTAATTCTACATCATTTTCACTCATCCTCCCTCTTCTTTATCATCCTCATTTTTTTCACTCTCATATTTTCTATCTCTCAAGATAATGTTTCTTCTAGTTGGACATTCATGCATCATATGCCCTCTCCCATGACATTTATGATATTGAATGGAACTGGAAGGTTTATATGACTTAGGATAAACATATTTACCTCCCCCTTTCTCATCTACTTTACCTTTTCCTTTGTCTTCTTGAGATCTAGAAGATACTTCTTCTTTTTACCATGGCTTCTTAGAAATGGTGTTTGATTGATTTCTCCATGAACTATCCTAGATTTCTTCTTTTATTTTGTTTTTCTACTTTTACAACCAAATCTACTAACTCATCTAAAGTCACATATAGTTGTATCCCTACTACATCAGCTATTTGTCTATTTAAACCATTGAGAAATCCAGCCATAGTATCCTCTTCGTCTTTCATGCAATTAGCTTGGATCATAGCAATATCCATAGCCTTAAAGTATTCATCAACAGTCATGGTTCCTTTGAAAATTGGAAGGCACAAATCTTTTCTTCATGACTCTCTTCATATTAGCCCAAGTAGAAATGAGTGGTTCTCCATCTTGTTGTCTATCTCTTGTAAGCTTTTTCCACCAAATAGAAGCATAGTCAGAAAATTCAACAACAGAAAGCTTAACCTTCGTACCTTCTCAATAGTTGTGACAATAAATAATGGCCTCAACTCTCCTCTACCAATCAAGGTACAAATCTGGATCTCTTGTGCCCTTAAAAGTTGGCATCTTGATCTTTATGTTATTTATATTGTTATCTTTCGATCTAGCTCGTTGTATCCTCCCATCTCTCCTTATCCTCTCTAGATTTACATCAAAATCATCAACCAAATCATATATAGGATTTTCTCGATTCACAATAGGGGAATGGGTTAATTTCTCGTAGAGATCTAGGATTATTTTGGGATGGTACAACAAGTTGATTTCCCCTCCTAAGTTCAGCTATTGTCTCATTTTGTTCAGCAATGGCATCCTTTATCTCTTGGAATTGCAAGTTCTATCTTTCAAATTGTTGGTGCATAGCTTGTAAAGTAAAATCATTTCTCAAATATCCACTTCTTGAGAAGCCCTCCTTTCACCATCACTATCACCTGTATTAGACATCTTAAAGATAATAGTGTATCACTCAACTTGACTTTTTTCTTTCGCTCAATTGTTTTCACCTACTCCTGCCTTTTTCCTCTCAAATGACCTTTTGAAAGAGACTTTGTGGATTTATAATTAACCCCACCAGTGTTAAGTCCTTAGTAGTAAAATAAGAAATTTTGAGGCACAAGAAAAAGTGAAGAACCAACCCTAGGAAGAATAGAATTTAGTTGAAACAAGACTCGAACAAAAAGCAAAGGATTTTATAACAAGATAAAGATCTAGGATCCCCTCNCTTGTGTTCTATTAAAATCTCTTTTTTTTCTTTTTTGTGAAACAATTAGATGAGAAAAATTTCTTGAAAGGCAATATTTTTTTTTACTTTTTTTTAAATGTTACTGTTCACTGCCACAATAGTTTTTTTTGTGAACGTTACTGTTCACTGCTACAGTAATTCTCTTTTTCTCTTTGTTCAAGAAACTCCCAAGATTATCAAGAATGGAATCTTAATAGAATCACTCTGATACCACTTGATAACACAAACATTGGAAATCCCAAAACTAGAGTATGAACTTAAAACAAATGCGGAAGCAAAACTAGGAAACTAATTGAAAAGACTAAACAAGAACTAAGAGATATGGATTTTACAAGATCCAAGTAACAACGAATTGGCTATAAGTAAACCAAACGCCTTTACTTAAGAAACTAATCGAGTTTAGAATTGGATCTTGACCGCTTTGTGAGGAATGTTAGAAAACAATTAGTAAGTGTACTAATTGCCTTCTAATAATACCAAGAAGAAACCAAATATGTCAATAAGAAAATTATCTTACTACCATAAACTATGAACTAGTTAGGTTGCAAGATAAATTCAAAAGCAATCTGCCACAAAGGTTCAAAAGAACTCTCAAATATATTAATATTCAAAATCTGATCTTCATGAATGAACAAAGATCCCTTTATATAGTAGTGAAGAAGGGGTTGTTCAAAAGATATCATAAATGAAAATTATACTTCCTAGGACCTAGAAAGTTACCACACATTATCCTATGAAATCAACATAGAATAAAATAACTATTAAATGGCATAGAAAGTTGCCACACAAACTCCTTGGAGTCAACATAGAATAAAATAACTCTTAAATATAATTCTAGAAACTAATTTAAAAAATACTACAGTATTTTCTCCATTTAGGGGTTGATTTGGGCTCCATTTCATCTCCTGTTGAACTTTAATTTGGGCCTTCAAATAGATGCAAGACTTGGAGAAATATCTTCATTGGGCTTGAGATCTTCTTCTATTACAAAACACATTTTAATAGCTAATTCCAGCTTCTTGTTTGGGATCTTGTCATGGGTCCTATTGGAACTTCCAAAGCTTCCTTAGTTGATGATGAGTTGCCATGGATGTTATCAAATATGGTGTATCGACATTACTTTAAAAAAGGACATTTTCCATGGTCTGATGGTGAGGGCATGTGGATGTGAATTGCTGGCATATTGTACTTTTCGAGTCTAGGTATATACATGTTGAAATAGTGCCATAAGTGGAGATGCATGCTTTGTTCAAACAGTTGCGATAAAATTGGTTTTTGATTGATGGAAGGAATGGCTAGATTGAAATGTGTATGTATATAGCCATTGTTAACAACCACTTTAGACATTGATATTTGTGATTACGGGACATTAGTTTATGTTTTAGGGTAGTTTCTCTTTTTACTTTACTTCAAGACAAGCAAATGCTTTAAGTTGGAGGTGTTGATACGTCGGAAAATTACGACACATCATTTCTTCATTTCATAGCATTTTGAATGTATTTAGGAACAAGATTAAGTAGAAACTAACTTCATTATGCCATGTTTCAAGAACCCAAGCAAAATGAAGAAAGAGTAGTTAAAGCCAGAATCTATCTAAGAGACGAACCAAAAGACAGACTATCTGCCTAAAAGACGGTCCACATGTTTAGCTGTCCAGCCCAAGTCAATGTTTCTAGAAACCATTCTGAAGGGTTCCTTAATTGATGGACTAAAGGACGGATCATCTTTCCAGAAGACAGCCCATCAACTGAGGGACGGACCCATGAGTAGGCAAAAGGAAACTTTAACCGACAAAGCCAAAGACGGACCCTCTTTCTAGAAGAAGGTCCACCAGTCAAAGGACGGAAAGTTGATTGACAAAGGCTGATTTCAATCGATGGGACAAAGGACAGTGCATCCTTCCAAAGGACAGTCCATCCCTATACACTTGGAACCTCCAACTTAAATTATTTTTGGCTTTTTTAGACAAGATATAAATAGATTTTTCTTCTTTTTTTCAAGGAGCTTTCAACCATTACTTTCAGTAGAGAGTAGATATAGATAGAACATGTCACTTTTCATAGTAGATCTTAGATTTAGTTTGTAGTTTTAAAGATTTAAGTTCACTTCTACAATTTTCAATTTATTTGGTGGGAATGTCTAGTTACTTACTTTCTCTTCTTCTTCTTCTTCTTTCTATGGGTAACTAACCCCAGATTTAGGGTTGTGAACCCAATTGGTTATGAACCATAATGATCCCGATTTGGTAAAATTAATTATAGGCTTAAGAATATTTGATTAATTATTACTTTGTAGTGTGTGATTAGTGGTTAAAGTCACCCATTCCTACCCAATTACCTTTATGAGGCTTGAAAGAGAAAATTTAGATTGAGTTAGCATCAATCAACAATAACTCAAGGCAACATCCTTATTTAATGAATTCTCTTAGATATAGGTTGAATTCCAATTGGCAACAAGCAATTGGGTAGAAGGGAGTTCTATTCAATTTGATAAAAGTAAAGTATATTGACACCTTTGGTGCTATTAAAAGATACCCATGGGTTTCCTAAGTCTTCTCTTGGATGTTCAATGATAACCCATTCTCAATTTACCCATATTCGATGATGTAGGGGGGATCGACCCATAATTGGGGTCACTTCCCTAGAATTTCTATAAATTGATTTCAACCCTAGCATTTTGCATTCAATATTTGTAGTTCAAATTTACCCAATCTTAATTCGAATAGTCTCTAAACTTCCAAAACTATATTGAGTGGTACCAGATAGAGTGGGCTTAACATAGTCTCTGTGGGATTCGACCCCAACTCCAATTTTGGTTCTATATTTTCTTCCACAGTTTACACTACAAAAAATTAGAGTGGATTTGATCAGATTAACAGCTAATCACGATTGCCCCGAAGGCATCGGCAACACACAAGTAGCCTAAAAGTAATAATTTAGCGACTACCGAGGTATATGAGTGATTTCTATATCGTATCTAACATAAGGTTGCTACCAAAAGATTCTAATCTTGACAAGGGAAGATTATATATCTTAAAAAGACAACAACGATGAACATGGCTACATGTAAAATGGACATGATAAACAAGTTGTAACGATTTCCACGATTAAGAAAACTTGTCGTAAAAGGTTTAACCTTAACTTCTTATGCCACTTTTGCTGGAGTTACATGACGCCTCATTCAAACCATCAAAAAGATACTTCATACTATAACTCACAAAGATCACCACTAGCTTATATAAAAAATGACAAGAAGGCAACACAAGAAAGTCGTAAACAATGAGTTCCACTTCAAAAATAATTTGAAAACCCAAAAACACAAAAGTAGAAGTTTTAGAACTCTTACCTTCTATTAGATAGATATTAACATAGAGAACTTGAATACCCACAAGCTGCCTCTTGAAATTTACGAGTATTAAAGTCGAAATCTATAGAGAAAACATTATTAGTTGACTAGCTCGGCATTCTAGGCTCATATTTATATTGGATTAAGACCTTTCCTTTAATATATAAAAAACACATGAGAAACCTAGAGATAAACACAACCTTTTACCTGTGAAAATAACTGGAAATGAATCAAATCCATCTAAGGCCATATATATAGAACCCTATAAAATGCATTGTCGTGATACACCAAGCTAGG
>JACEIK010013151.1:13136-26082 GCA_018107945.1 Datura stramonium | reverse complement strand
GTTACTTATTAAATATATATATGTTATTTATTAAATTGATAGATAGTAGGACGCCGCATCGTCAGGTATGATTCTTATCTTCTTTCCAATACAGTTAAGCTTGGTACAGATTATGCTATTCCAGACATTTTTAGCTATCCTCTGTCATTTTAGTAACTACCAATATACTGTTTATCTTCAGTTATATTCAGTTTTTCTTTGCATACTCGGTACCAGTGGTACTGACGCCCGTTTGGGGGCGTTGCATTACTTGCCTGCAGGTACTGATAGACGAGGAGCCGATCCCTCGTAATTCCAGCCAGCACACAGAGTCATCAGCTCCTGTCATTCAGTGCTTGAAAGCTAGAGGTTTATTCTCTTTTGTTGTACAGTATGGGTAGGTCGGGGCCCTGTCCCAACCATCTTATCAGTATTCTTAGAGGCTTGCAGATTGTATATTCCCTGTGGTTAGTCGTACCGATCGTGTGAGGTCGTGTCTATGGTTTAGTTAGTTTATGCTGGCCGTGTGGGGCCTTATTCAGTTGGTAATGGTGATCTTGTCGGTTATGTAGCAGTTTAGCACTTGTTTTCTTGATTTAGAAATAACTAGACGGCATGGTGGCCTTGTCGGCCCGCATAGGTTCCCTATTAATTCAGTTGTGCTGGGTAGGTGTTGTTTTCTTACAGGTGACTATAGGCCTAGTCGGCTAGAGGCTGTATTTACAGTCTTTATGTAGCCCGTCATTTTCTTGAATCCAGAGTTAGAGCTAGCCTGACACCAAAAGTGCTTAGGCTCAGCTAGTCCAGCAGTCCAGGTCCTAGTAAGGTACCAGGTGCCATTCATGCCTCCCAAGGCGGGGCGTGATAGGAATATACTGAGTATGTAATGTGAGTAAAACATACTAAGTAAAACATTAGTTAAAATCATAAATATAAATAATGATAGATCATGAGAGTAAGAACTACATGTTAAAAACCATATATCTAAGATATGCATAATCATAAGTTGTTCATCACAAACTGTACATAATGACCCAGGATTTAGAAATAGAAATCATATGACTTTTCATGCTTGAAATCGCAAGTGAAAGCTTAATAAATTGATCATTGGGTAATATGCTATAAAAATAATATTATAATTCATGAACATGAGTAACTGAAATCATGAGGAACAATGGGAGACTCGTCATAACCGAAAACCACCATATATAAGCACATGATGATCCCACATCTTGCCCACATGGAGGAGAGCTATCCTAAGCCTTTCCAGGGCAAATGATGAGTAAGGTATGATATCACAATGTGCCTTTGGGTGGGGGAAGCAGTGAGGTCCCAAATATATACCTACGTTGGCGCGTGATTTATGAGACTACGGAATCTCGGAACCCTTGGCCTACTCGGTGCTAGATACTAATCCCAAAATATGCATATGGATCATATAATAATATTCTTAAAACATAGCTTAAATCTGAACATTGGGAGTCTTGACTCTAATCAAATCATAAACTGATCTTGTTAGCCTTGGCTAAAATCATAATAAGCATAACTGACTTGCATGGGCTTGCCCAAATCATAGAATCATACACTTTTGAAATTGATTTTCATACTTCAAAATCATGAAATCATAAGTTGAGAGTTCATAAACATTCATGCATACTAGATAACTCATCATGCTTGAAATCATGGATCATAGGCTTGAATTTTCACAAAACATACATAATAGGGAATAATTTCTAATAACTTGAAATCATGAATTTATAATCCAGATGAGTGTAGAATATTCCCATTAGACTTAATTTATACATTAGAACATAAGGGGATTGGACCCATAAATATAGTGTAGATAATTTCATAGAATTGTGTTAAAACTCTAGAAATCAATACACTTGATTATAAACTTGAATTCATGAATTAGAGGAGAAATTTGGGCATGATGATGGAAGGTATACCCCATTCATGGCCCTAGATACCTGGGTAAACTGATTTCAAAACTGATCTTGAAAGCTTAAGAGAATTGAGAGTGAATTTAATAAGGAGCCCTACCTTGATCTTAGAACAGAATTTGAATTCAAAGCATGAAAGAGAGCATAATGACTTAAGCTAGGTTAAACCATCTTAAAACACTCGTAAAAGGTTCAAAATGACGTCATTAAAGAGTTTGGATCTTGGAAATTACAAAAATACCCCTAGGAAATCACATGAAAGTTTTGATTGCCAGCTACAACGACCCTTCCAATGAGTCGTTGCTAGACTCAACGACTTGTTGGATTCATCCGTTAGTTTTGGAGTACCTCTGGTACTCTGCTAATTCTCTGACCAACAAATGAATAGGACAAGTCGTTATATAAAATAACGCCTTGTCACTCCTTTTGTTTTCAGCATTGCTCCTTCTTCAATTCCTAACTCCAGAAAATGGATCTATACAATGGATCGTTACTCTCACCAATGGGCCGTTGTATCCATTCATTGTCACTGAATCAACTTCGGCCTTTTCTTTTGAATTCCACTCAACGACTCCTTGGGACGACCCATTGAACCGACCAATGAGTCATTTCTAGGCTCATTGTTTCAGAGAGGCTTTATTGAAGGCTTACAATGAGGCGTTACAACGGTTCGTTCTTTGCCACAAAAACTCGTTCCTTGAGTCGTTCTATGATCCTGGTGTAATATTTCCTATTTTCTCCATTTCAACCCTAGGGTCTAATCTTAAGGAATTTTGGGGTATTATATTATCTCCCTCTTAGGAACATTCTTCCTCGAATGTACATTAAGAATATTGAACGGTTGGGGAAAGGACTGTAATCCCGCAATGGAACAACTATAGCTGAAAACTGACGGAGTGACTGACTCCAAACTGATATATATGATTGAACTGAAGTCAAGAAATATACATTCATGTAATGACATGAAAGAAACTTAGAAACATGATCTTGACATGAAACTGAATAGAGTGCTAGGAGGAAACTGGTACCTCATGTTGGAACTGAGCCAAAAGGGAAAAGATATGGGTATTTAGCCACTATATCTGCTTTGGCTTCCCACATAGCTCCTTCAACAAGCTGATTCCTCCATAAAACCTTTACTGAAGCTACTTCCTTATTTCTCAACTTTCGAACCTGACGATCAAGGATCTCAACCAGAACCTCCGCATAGGTAAGGCTATCCTTCACACCCATGCTCTTCACTAGAACAACTAAGGCTGGGTCACCAATGCACTTCTTCAACAGCGATACATGAAAAACTGGATGCATCGAAGCTAACTCTACTGGTAGCTCTAACTCATATGCTACCTTGCCAACTCGCCTCAAAATCCTATAAGGACCAACATATCAAGGACTAAGCTTCCCTTTCTTTTCGAACCTCATCACTCACTTCATGGAAGACACCTTTAGAAACACCCAATCATCAACCTCAAACTCAAGTCCTCTTTGCCTAACATCCACATAAATTTTTTGACGATTCTAAGCTGTTTTCAGCCTCTCCCTAATAATTGGAACTTTCTCCATTGCCTCATAAACTGAATCTGGCCCTATCAATGTAACTTCACCTACCTCAAACCATCCAATAAGTGATCTAGACCTCCGCCCATAAAGATCCTCAAATGGAGTCATTTGAATGTTGGAGGTGGTAACTGTTATTGTAGGCAAACTCAATAAGAGGTAAGTGTTCATCCTAACTACTCTTGAAATCAATCACACATGCTCTTAATATATCCTCAAGAGTCTGAATGGTCCATTCAGCCTGGCCATCTATCTGGAGGTAAAAAGTTGTGCTAAGCATTACCTGAGTATCAAGGCCCCTCTGAACGACCTCCAAAACTGAGAGGTAAATTAAGTACCCTAATCTGAGATGATGGACAAAGGAACTCCATGCAATCAGACTAACTCCTAAATGTACAATCTAGCATAATCCTCAGCTGAATTGGTAGTTTTGATGGTAAAAAATGGGCTGATTTGATCAAACTATCCACAATCACCTATATAGAGTCATACTATCGGCGTGTACGAGGCAAGACAATAATGAAGTCCATGTTGATCTCTTCCCACTTTCATATAGGAATACTAATATTCGAAGGAATACCTCCAGGTATCTAATGCTCAATCTTCACTTGTTGGCAATTCGGACACTTATCAACAAATTCCGCTATGTCCCCTTCTTCATGCCATTCCACTAATAGGTTTCTCAACGATCATGGTACATCTTGATGGCACCTAGATGGATAGAGTACCGACAGACATGARACTCGCTCAACATCCACTCTCTCATGTCATCTACAACCTGCACACATAATCGGCCCTGATATCGAAGTACACCATCTCCCTCTTGGGAGAAAACCTCCTCCTAATTCCAGAAATCTTCATTTAGCTTAACCAAGATAGGATCCTCATCTTACCTAGCTTTGACTTCCGTCACCAAAGAAGATTTCGACCGATTCTGAATAATCACACCACCATTCGTTGAATCTGTAAGGCGAACCCCCAAATGAGCAAGCTTATGGACAACTTTCACTAACTCCTTCCTCCCATCCTCCACATGAGACACACTCTCCATGGATAGCCTACTAAGAACATCCGCTACTACTTGGGCCTTTCCCGAATGATAAAACACACTCATATCATAGTCCTTGAGAAGCTCTAGCCATCCATTTGCTACAAATTTAGGTCCTTCCGAGTGAACACATATTGAAGGCTCTTATGGTCTATGAATACATCCACACGCACCTCATACAAATAGTGCCTTCAAATCTTCAAAGCAAACACCACGACTGCCAACTCTAGGTCATGTGTTGGGTAATTCTTCTCATGAGTCTTAAGTTGTCTAGAGGCATACACAATGACCTTACCATGCTGTATCAACAAACAACCTAGGCCAACCCTAGAGCCATCGCAATATACAAAAAACCATTCGTGCCCACTGGTAGGGTCGATAGTAGGGCTAAAGTGAGTCGAGTCTTTCACTCCTAAAAACATCTCTCACAAGCATCCGATCACTGAAATTTGACCTTATTTCAGGTCAAATTATTGAACGGTGCTACAACGAATGAAAATCCCTCTACAAACCTCCTGTAGTAGCCAGCTAAACAAAAGAAGCTCCTAATATCTGTAGGACTGATAGGTTTAGGCCAATTCTTCACCTCTTCTATTTTTTTAGAGTCCACTTGCACAATCTTGCTTGACCTCAAGCTCTGATCTAAAAGTCCCTAGTCATACAATACAATTATTCATTGATACACCACCACATCATCCAAACCTAACACTATAATCATCTTGAGGCTTCCCTGAAGCATATACTACCCAATAACCTTCTTGTCTCCCCGGGCCTGACCAATAACCTGTACTTCATAATATTCCATATACAGGACATCTAATGAACATGAAGGTATCTCTAATGCACACAGTGTAATCATCATCTTTATCACAGGTGAACGTACATAGGATTTTAGAGTACAGAAATTATGAGCACAAATCATTCAAGAAATTTAAGCTGGGCATAAACCTGATACAACCCAATCTTATGAGTCGCTAAGGAAAATATTAAGGACTAAGTTCATAGATATGAGCATGCTGAGAGGTATGAGTTTACATACATAACGAGGCTCATGAAAGGAAGCTGAGATTTATGGAATTATGGAAGAAGACGGGAATCACCATCTGAAAAGGTTACTTCTCATTCTACGTATCTGAATATGAACATGAGCAGAGTGTCATATTGACTAAAGTAGAGGGGAAACATTCAAATAAGAATGGATTGACATCCCATAGTTACTATTCCTGGAACCTCCACACTATGAAACTTAAGACTCAACTTAGTCCTTCACCTTATCATCTCCCCCTTAGTCTAGAAGTCATCACCATCGGGCTATGGAAATCTTCTTAAGGCTAGTCAGAAATCATTAACTCTTGACTTAGTATTTGACTTTAAGGTTACCTCAAAAGGCTTCATACTTCTTCTATCGTATCCCTCCATTCACCCAATCCTCTAACCATTCAACATTGTACACTAAAATAAAACTCATACCAAGATTCTTAAAGGAATCATAATCCTTATACTGTAGTTCCTGAGCCTAGCAGTATGCAAGATTCAACATGAAAAGCTCATAACATACCTATGAATACATCTGGCGAGATCTCCTAATCTAGGCGTTGTCTACTACCTACACCAGTCGGTGCGCCCTGCTGAGGTGGGTGAGCTGTCGGAGTTACTGAAGAGGTGGTTGGGGCTCTACCTTCACCCCGTTTGGCTGTGGGACAATCTCTAAGGTTATGACTAGGTTTTCCACACCAGAAACAAGCATCTAAACCCATCAAGAACTTTCCTAGGTGGTTCTTCCCATATCCTTTGCAAGTTGGATATGCAACCTTCCTTACCCTAAACCTGCTTTCCTAAATATTAGGGCCGAACTCTCTACCCCTTTTCTCCCCTTCGGATCTGGGTAGGGGTACACTAACTAACGAAGATGCTGGAGGCAATGATCTTTGTTGGAGTTGTAGGTGATTCCCACTACCTGACCCTCACTGGGAAGGTTGCCAATTCTGCTTTCGTATTCTACCTTATTCTTTCCTTAAACCTCCCTCCCTCTTTTGACCTAGACAAACTCTTTTTGATGAAGTCTCAAACCCTAGTAGCTGAGTCCCTCCACTAGTATTCGCAAGTGTGACTGCCTGCTGGTTAAGAAGAGTGGTTATGGCTTGCATTAACACTCTAATGGCAGTCCCGAGCTCTGCCTCCATAACTTGCCTATTTAGGGGGCCCACTCGGGCTGACGAGGCTAGTTGTTGTTCGTTGTCGATCCCTTTTTTTTTGTCCCTTTTAGGAGGCTTTTTCTATGATTGCGTACATCACGAGTTAGAAGGATAGAGAGTGGAACTTCATAGCATGAGATAGAATCATGAAAGAAGGAAATTTTCCTAAAACGTCTCGTAGCCTCTTCCCCATAAGTGTGACGCATCTCACACACAGGAAAAAGACTCTATTTAATGTGGCTTTTAGATAACCTAGGACACACCTAAACCTTAGCTCTAATACCAAGTTTTTGTCACGATCCGAGCTGATACCCCGGAACAAGACACAGAACCTAGAACTACGAACGGCTCCAAGCTAACCCATGGTACATACATAGCATGACTTAAGAGAATAATCAAGCAAAAATTAACATAAGAATGGATAAGTAGAAGTCTAAATATCTTAAAGCGTATATCAAGCGATAATATCATAACGCTAAATTACAAAGATGAATGTACTAAGTCTATATATGAAAAGCCTTTACTATCTGATAAGATGCTATGACAAGACTCCAGCTAACTCCAAGTATGAAACTGAAATGATATAATCAACATTACTAAATGAATGTCCTCAAAAGATGAGGACCCACCCAACAAGGGCTAAAGTAGACTGATATGGGAGCGAGCTATCGACGAGACTGAGTAGGATCACCTGAACTTATATCATGAGATGATATATCATAAAGTATGTAGTCATTACTTGGATTGTACTGAGTATATAAGGTAAGTAAAACATGCTGACTAAGACATTAGTTAAGATCATAAATATAAATCATGATAGATCATGAGAGTAAGGACTGCATGTTAAAAGCTATATATATTTGAGTATGCATAATCATAAGTTGTTTATCATAAATTGTACATAATGACTTAGAATTTAGAAATAGAAATCATATGACTTCTCAAGCTTGAAATCGTAAGTGAAAGCTCAATAAACTGATCATTGTGTCAAATATGCTATAAACATAATATCAGTCATGAACATGAGTAACTGAAATCATGAGGAGCAATGGGAGACTCATCATAAACAACAACCACCATGTCTGAGAGCATGATGATCCCTCATCTTGCTCACGTGGAGGAGAGACATCCTAATCCTTTCTAGAGAAAAGGACAGGTAAGGTGTGATATCACGGCGTGTCCTCGGGTGGGGGAAGCACTCTCTTGAGAGGTCCCAAATATATACCTATGTTGGCGCGTAGTTTATGAGACTAGGGAACCTTAGAACCCTTGGCCTACTCGGTGCTATACACTACTCCCAAAACATGCAAATTTCTCATATAATCATATACAAAAAACATAGCATAAA
The DNA here is from genome assembly GCA_018107945.1 of Datura stramonium. Classification (NCBI taxonomy): domain Eukaryota; kingdom Viridiplantae; phylum Streptophyta; class Magnoliopsida; order Solanales; family Solanaceae; genus Datura; species Datura stramonium. Next base: position 18,012 of record JACEIK010013151.1, on the reverse strand, counting down.
TCTGAACATTGGGAGTCTTGACTCCTATCATATCATAAACTTATCTTGTTAGCCTTGGCTAAAATCATAATAAGCATACTTGACTTGCATGGGTTTTCCCAAATCATAGAATAATGCACACTTGAAATTGACTTTCATACTTCAAAATCATGAAATTATAAGTTGAGAGTTCATAAACATTAATGCATACTAGATAACTCATCATGCTTGAAATCATGGATCATAGACTTGAATTTTTATAAAACATRCATAATAGGGCATAATTTCTAATATCTTGAAATCAMGAATATATAATCAAATTGAGTGTAAAATCTGTCCATTAGACTTAATTTATACATTAAAATATGATGAGRTTGGAACCATAAACATAGTATAAATTATTTCATAGATTTGGGATAAAACCCTAGAAATCAATACACYTGATAAGAAACTTGAATTCATCAATTAGAGGAGAAATTTGGGCACGAGGGTGGAAGAAATCCCCCATTCATGGTCCTACATACTTKGGTAAACTAATTTCCAAATTGGTCTTGAAAGATYAAGAGAATTGAGAGTGAAATTGATAAGGAGACCTAGCTTGATCTTGGAAGAGAATTTGAATTCAAAAAATGAATGAGAGAATAATGACACAGGTTAGGTTAAACCCTCTTAAAACAATCCTAAAAAGATTCAAAACGACATCATTAAAGAGTTAGGACCTTGGGAATTTACAAAACTACCCCTAGGAAAATGCATGAAAATTCTGACTGCTAGCTACAATGACCCTTACAACGAGTCGTTGCTACACTCAATTGTTCATTGGATCTATCTGTTGTTTCTAGAGTACCTATGGTAATCTAATTATTCTCTGACCAATGAATGAACATGATGATTAATTATAAAAACAATGACTCGTCACTCCTTTCATTGTCACCACTGCTCCTTACCCATCTTAATTCCTAACTCTAGAAAACGGATCCATACAATGGATCGTTACTCTCACCAATGGGTCGTTGTATTTGTTCGTTGTCTCTGAACAACCTTCAACCCTTTGTTCTGAACCCCACTCAATGACTCCTTAGGATGACCCATTGAACCAACCAATGAGTCGTTTCTAGGCTTGTTGTTTCTGAGAGGCTTGACTGAAGGCTTACAATGAGGCATCATAACGGGTTATTCTTTTCCACAACAACTCGTTCCTTGAGTCATTCTGTGACCATGGTGAAATTTTTCCTGTTTTTTCCGTTTCAACCTTGGGTCTGATCTTAAGGACTTTTGGGTTGTTACAAGATTTTTCCTATTTTCTCTATTTCAATCCCCAGTTCTAATCTTAGAGACTTTTGGGGTGTTATACCACCTTCTGATGTTGGGCATATTTACGCAATTATTTGTCATAATTTACTTATATTTAGCTATATTTTGAGAATAAATAATGTGTGATTGCCTTGGTTTTATATGATATTTTTAAAAAAAGAGCTAACACACATGATTAAATATTTGCAGGATAAAAAGTGATGGGTTTTGACTCATTTTGGACTTAAAAGAGAAAGTGTTGCTATGCCGTACTCGAAAGGAACAAGTGTCACAACAAAATAGAGGTTGAAATCACACAACACATATAGCACATAAACTTGCGTGATGCACAAGCACATTGGCACACTGAACCACGCAATGCAAAGCCATATCAGTGCACCAAATGCGCATTGCGGATCCTCCCGTTCCGACTCAAAGCCGACAAAGTTGAATCCCAGTCCAAGTAAGAAAAGATGCAAACTTATTCTACTACTATAAATACCCCCTTTAGGACATTTTATTAATACACACCCACTAATACATCACTTATTCATTAACTATTATTCATGCATTGAATAATTTTAAGTGTGGAAAATATTATTCCATACAATTGTTGAGAGAAAAACATCAATTTCTTATGATTCTATTTATCTTTCAAGATTTATCAAACAGTTCATATTATTGTATGTATTCATAATCACTTCTTATAAATATTATGTGATTTTTTCTTCAAACATGATCAGTTAATTTCTTTAGCTAGAGTTGTGGGAACCATGATGGATTAACAGAAGTAGGCAAAATAAAATAGTGAATCTTGAATGGTGAATTGAGTGAATTGTTATTCTCTTTGTTTTAATTAGTTTTAGCAGTTGAAAATGTTGAAAAGTGCATGTATCATCAACATACTTGATCAAAGAGGTTGAAGTTAGGAAAAGAGAATAACAATAGAAATTTGATGATTCAACTGAGGGAAGAGATAAACAACTTCAGACAGACGGCAGATGAAGCTCTGGATGAAGATAGGCTCAGGTTCAAGAAAAAGCTAAAGTAGTGTCCAAAACATAAGCTTTCAGACAAAGTCCTTCTAAAAATATTCTATAGGTCACTCAACACCATGAATAAATTGATCACTGACAACATGGCAGAAGGCTTTGTGATGGCGTACACATTCAAAGAGGTTAGTGAGATACTGGACAAAGTCGCAAAGACCAATAAAGTTCGACACACCATTGAGTTTGAAGCTACAACTGTAAACCACTCTAGGAGAATAACTGCATAATTACAAAGGAAAGAGAAATTATGATCAAGACATGGCCCATATAAAAGCTCAAATAGAACTGATCACCAAGCACTTAACCACTATGAACGCACAGAAGGTGCAAGTAGTTAACATGCAAGAAAAGGCACTCAAGTATGATGACTATTACCCCAACTATGAAGAGGAGGCTGATTTTTCTAACTATCAAATGGGGGATTTTTGAGCTCACACCCAAGTGTCTAACCAAGGCACCTGATTGCATAGCCATGGAAATCAAGGTCAGAATAATTATAGGGATAATAACTATGACAGTTCAAGTAATAGTGGCGGAGAGCAAGGTAATTGGAGGAACAAGGATGATATCGGACATGATAGAGGTAGCACGTATGAGTCGTCCAAAGGTAGGGAACCATCGACAAGTGACTCTAGAGATGCCAAAATAGAAGCCATCCTTAACCAAGTCTTGACGAAGCTTGAGTCCACAATATCAAGTGTAAACATAATGCGTGGAAAGCTGTCTAGTATGGGTAAGATAGTAGAATCACACTAACCCTTTATCAAATAGTTGGATTAGTAGATGGGACAAATTTCAGCATGTTAAATCAAATGCATAATGATGACCAGTGCATGGTTGTAGAAACAAGAAGTGGAAAAACCACTATCGAAAGTCCCATATTGGGGAAGGATCCTAACAACGAAAAAACTATTCCAGACTCGATAGAGATAGTTGACTACAAATGAGGGAAGCGCGGCACATCACATGATTCTCACACTGAGGGCTGCGATGCGTTGCTAAATCACCGTAGAGAGGTCCACGATACGAAATGATTGTTCCGCCCTAAGAGCCGGGACGTGAAGAAAGTAGTTGAAGAGAATATTAAGTCACTTATCAGTGTAAAAAAGAGCAGAAAAGATAAGGGGTCACAGATGAAGGAAAAAGAGGTGGAGGCAGAACAAAAGCTAAAGAAAGATAGAAATTATACACGCGATTTCAAGACCTCCTCCTGCTTTTCCCCAACGTCTTATAAGGAAAGATAAAGATGAGAAGTTTCACAATTTTATTTGTATGTTAAAACAGTTGTCTATCAACATCCCATTAGTGGAAACACAAAAACACATATTAGGTTACACAAAAATTCATGAAGGAATTGGTGACCTAAAAGAGAATAATTAGCTTTAATCCTGAGGATAATATGTACCATTGAAGTGCAATAGCATCACAATCCTTAGTACAAAAGAAGGAGGACCCTAGAGCTTTTACGATCCCTTGTACTATTGGGCCCTTAAATTTTGCCAAGGCAGTATGTGATCTGGGGAGAAAGCATTAATTTGATGCCTTTGGTAGTGTATGAGAAGCTGGTTGTTCGAGAATCTAGACCTAACTACAATATTGCTATTGATAGCAGACTGAATAGTAAAAAGGCCAGTGGGTATACTGATTGATGTGTTACTCAGAGTGGAGCGATTCATCTTTCTGACAGACTTCGTTATATTGGACTGTGATGTTGACTTTGAGGTTCCCATTATTTTGGGCCATGCATTTCTTCATACAAGAAGAGCACTGGAGGACATGGGGAGTGGAGAGCTGAAATTCAAGCTAAACAATAAGGAAGTAATATTAAATATTTGCAGGACGATGAGACAGCTGAATGATTTGAGTTTCATATCTGTGATCGATATTTTTGATGAAACAGTTATGGATGTGATCGAAGAGGGTTGTACAACTGAAGCTTTGGCATCAGCATTGATGAAATTTACTGAATATAATGAGGCTAGGGTTGATGAGACAGTGAGTGCTATAGTGGGAAGGGGTATCTACTCATATGCTCCTAAAAAATTGGACCTTTTCTTGAAAAATAGAGTAATTCCCCCGCTAAGCCATCAATAGAAGAGCCACCAGTGTTGGAACTTAAGCCACTTTCTGCTTATCTTCTATACGTATTTCTTAGTCCTCAAAATACACTAGTTGTTATTATCTCTGCAAAATTATTGGATTGGCAGGTGGAAGCATTAAGCTCCATGCTTAGAACTTACAAAAGATCTATCATATGGTCCATTGTTGATATTATCGGCATCCCACTAGGAATTTCCACTCATAATATCAAGTTGAAAGAAGACTGCATACCTAGTATTGAACATCAGAGGAGGTTAAACCCAATAGTACAAAATATAGTGAAATAGGAGATTATCAAGTAGCTAGACGCAGATGTGGTGTATACAATCTCCAAAAGCAAATGGGTCAGTACTGATGAGCCCGCAAGTGTACGGGTCGTACAAGTAATATAGTGGCTCTTTTTAAGAACCGGAATGTCGAACCCATAGGGACTGGACTACGGGGTAAAACCT
>JACEIK010013150.1:0-27847 GCA_018107945.1 Datura stramonium | reverse complement strand
TGCATGTGAAAAATGTGACCCTGTGACTTTGTGTGGTGTGTCTGTAATTAAGTTGGTGTTGTAATGAATGTTAAGCTGTTGTGTGTTGTGTTGAGCTGTTGTTGATTGGTTGCTGTGTAAATATTTTTGTTTCTATCGAAATTATCAAAATTTTTAAAATTTTTTGTGTTGAATTTTTTTATGATTGGGTTTCTCGGCGTTTGTTTTCGGTACTTTTACCGAGAATAGTCCTATTGAACCGAAGTCGTAAATACTGACCGTTCCCTGTGATGGATGGATGACGACCGTCTTAAGGGATTAAATATTTTTGTTTCTATCGAAATTATCAAAAATTTTTAAAATTTTTTGTGTTGAATTTTTTTTATGATTGCTTTTCGGCGCTTGTTTTGGTACTTTTACCGAGAATAGTCCTATTGAACCAAGTCGAAATACCGACCGTTCCTCGTGATGGATGGATGACGACCGCCTTAAGGATATGTAGTCGATTGAGTAGTTTTTTTCTTTTCTTTCTTTTTGTTTGTGTCCCAAACGTGTCGCTACTTCATGGTTCGAAATTCTTGTTAAGTGTTGTACATGATATTAAGATGCAATGGACGTGAAGACATGCAAATGTAAACATGTTGAGAAACCTAAGCCATAGAGTTCGATTCGGTGTCATCGAGGCTTAATAGTGAATTCTTGTAATTAGTCGATTGAAGAGTTCGTGAATATGTCTTGAGTTGGGCATGTGCAATGAGTGTGAGCCGAGGATTCAATTATTCCATGCTATTGTGAAGTGTAGAACTTGCCTGGTGTGTACTAAATGAAAATGAAGGATGTGTATTGTACGAGAGGATGTAGGCATTTCTTTGATCAAACCGAAAGTTTTTCCATTATCATACCTACCTTGAATGTACATCCTAAGTTAAATGTTTTCCATTGAGCCTTTACCCTATTTTTTTCTTTCGTTGAGGAGGTACAAACCGAGCTTAATCCCTTCTTTTCATTAGCCGTGAATTTGATCCAAAACTCTTAAGCGCTCAAGAAAACAACAATTTTCCCAGCCAAAGCAAAGGAGTGAGAATTGTGAAACGGAAGGAAAGCGGAAGTGGTGAAAGTTAAAGAAAAGGTCAAAGGTGCACTTGCTGAAATTAAATAAAATAAAGATGTATAACTAATTTTTGTTAGTAAGTCGAGTGTGCTTAAAGAAATGGGAACAAAAGAAAGAAAATGTCAAGAATGAGAGGATGAAGGAAGAAACAATGCCCATAATGATGGTGGGATGTATTGAAAAACGCTTAAGGAAGCTATTTTATTATTGGTTAGCCCAAAAGATTTGCTAGTTCCTTAGCTTACATTACAACCCGTTAAGTCCTACGTGATCTACATCACGCATCCTTATATTAGTGGAGTAATACACTAGAGGCTAAGGAAGGTTCATGACATGATGCATGTGAATTCTTGGGAGAGAGAGCGAAATCGTTTCATATACCCCTTACATGTAATGCTTTGGAAATCATATGATGGCAAATGGGGATATTCTCTCGTGTTGTGAGGGCAATATGTTTGAGGAGAGATTAAATTTCGTGGTCTGGATGCTTGTCAGTTGATTTGCATGAGTTTGCCGCGATCGAGAGTCTATTCTTAAGTTTAGGAGGTCTTAATGTGGTGTATTTCTATCATTGATGATACCATGCATGTTTTCTGGATGATTTGCTATGTTAAATAATTCCAGAAAGCCGTAGTTTGAATTGTCGAACAAAGTAGCTTATGCTTGGGTTTCAATTGCATGAGATGTGAGAGTATTGTTCGAGGACGAACAAGTTTTTAAGTTTGAGGTAAGTGATCTGGGCGCACTGCATGCCCAAGTGATACTCAAATGCTTCATTACGTCGTGTTTATCGATCGTTATGCGTACATTCTCATGTGATTTTTAGTTAAAATTTGAATTTATACTAACCAACATGATTAGTGTTGTTTTGGCAGTAAAATGGAATTTTTGGAAGCTAAGATACATGTTGGTAAAAATCGGGAATGGACTTGAAACAAGGAGGGGAACAGGTCAAGAAGAGCAAAGAAAAATAAGGGCTCCGCGATGGAGCCATTTCACGTCGGCGGAGGCATTCGCCTGTGAATTAAATTTGGCAATTTCTAGTGGAGGTTCGCGTTACCCTCCGTGGCACTGAGGCAATGCTCCGACGATGCACTCCGTGTCACGTTGAGTACAATTACCTCGGGACATCACTCTGTAGGTGCGCGATAGCACCGTGGCATTGGCTGCCCACGGCGTGTGCCGTGGCGCGCTGAGGTGAAATTGTTGAGGATCCTAATCTGTGAGAGGGTCCGCGATACCCCGTGGCACTGGGAGGGAGTGCTCGCGACACACTCCGTGCCACGTTGCTTGTTATTCCGGAAAACTTCTCAACAGTATGTTAGCACACTTAGGTTTTATTTTTTAAATATTCTCGACTTGGTTGAGAAAGAACGGGTTACCGGCGCTTTAGTGGACGAAATTCTAGGGTTCTTCTTATCTCTTTCTCTTTTATCTTAATTGTTTGTATGATTAGACTTATTTGATGATTTTTAGTCCACAAATGAGTGGATAAATTCACTTTTGCCGAGGTTAAGAACAATTGTAGTGCAAATGTAATTGTTGATCATTTCGGGGCTTGTCATCTTTTATTCAATGGTTGTTCTATCAATTCTTGTTCTTACCGCATTAATGTTCGTACAATGTTAATGTATATCTAAATATCCAATTTGATTTTGAAAAGGAAAGAAATTGGAAAGATGTGAATTGGTAGGATATGATCTCTTCTTAGTTTGGTAAATTGAGAATTGATTTACATTCATAATAGAAATATATCCTAAAGTCTTATTAGTCAATTAAGGAATCGATTTGTATGGCTAGAACATGAAATTATTTAATCAACGTAAATGTAGATTAAAGGTTCATGATTCTTAAATTGATAGAAGTCGAAAGTTCCAATCCATAGGCACTAATTGTTGACTAGCAACCGAAGGAAAGATTAATCGAATTGTATTGATAAATTAATTCCCTTCATGTTCGTTAACTCGCCTTTGCTCATTATTACTATTGTGCGTACTCACTTTATAATTTTATCTTAGATTCGTATTGATTAGGAAACTAAACTCTCAAATATTATTTATTTGGTTGTCCGCATTGAAAGATATAGTTTATTAACACTTAAGTTAATTAGTACTTTAGTTCATTCCTGTGGATCGATACTTGGCTTTTACTTAAGCCACTTTACTACTTTTTCGAATTAATGTGCACTTGCGTTGTAGTTACAAAACACCCGAACATCGGGTCGGGGCAAAGATGACACATGCTTCGAGATTGTCCAATAAGTGAGGTAGATTAGGTTAGGCCGAGGCGCATTCTAGTTCAAGAAACTTCCTCCTCGCGCCTCGCACAACAGGACACTTACTAGCACGCTGGCGGCCGCCGAATAGACTATGCTTTAGCTTCCCTCGTCGGAGCAGGAGGTCTCCTTGGATGTGGTCACCGGGTATGTTGCGAGTTTTCCATATTTATGTATATTCTCTACTAGATCCAAGAGGGATACTCTTTTTTGTGACACCATGTGGCTAGTAGCAACGTAGTCATCCCGATGTCTTGTCAGAACCATCTCTCGCTCTACTCCAAGTGGGTGACTCAATTATATCTAGACGGGTTTATAGAGGTTTCGGGCCTTAGTCCTTCATAAGGTCACCTTTGCGTACCTTGATAGAGTGCTAGCCATGACGGATTTCTATGTTATTCACTTACATGGATTGGCTATTTTCTACGCTATGCTCGCTTATTTATATGTAGCCCGATTAGTAGAGTTCAAATTCTCGGGTAATGTACTTTAGAATGGAAGGGTATTTCAGCTGTTCCTGTAGGTCGATTCATTTCTTACCTTAAGGCAAGAAAGATGATTTCCAAGGGTTGCATGCATCATCTAGTTGGGTTATGATGCCGAGTCCGAAACCCCGTCTATCCGCATAGCCGCAGTACGTGACTTTCCGTGAGGCCTACCGATGGTTTGGCAAAGTCCTCCCGAGCGCGGGAGTTGATTTTAAAGATAGATCTTCTCCTAATAATACGCCCTTATATCTATTCCGCCCTACAGATGGCTCAAAGAGAGATAAAGAGTTGAAGGATCGCTGAAGGACTTGTTAGATAAGAGTTTCATTAGACCGAGTGTCTCCACGGGTGCAAATTCTCTTCCGTATGGAAGAAAGATGGTTCTTTTTGGATGTGTATTAATTATAGATAGTTGAACAAGGTCATCGTTAAAGAGGTATCCCTTACCTGTGATCCATGGTTTATTTTATACCGGGAACCCAAAGATCGACCCTATAAAAACTAGAGAAAAACTAAAATTTGCACTGTAATGTAACGACCGTGAGGTGGGTCGAGGAGAGACCACGAAGTTGTGAGGTGACTCATGGTAAGCATGGTGTGCCAAGGCTCGAGTGAGGAGGCCATGGGCCCGACCACGAGTCGTGGTCACCTCACGACCGTGAGGTCACCTGTCTACCTTGGAGGTTTTGCAAGTCGATGGGCAAAGGTAGGCCACTAAGGTGACCACTGTTCGCCAGGGGCTTAGACGACTAAGCACGCAAGTTCACGTGGTCAAACAAGTAGTAAAATGGCTCAAGTAAGCCAAGTATCGATCCTAATGTGGGACCGGACCAAGGTAATAATCAATCAAGTGTCAATAAACTTTAACTCTAAAAATGCAAAACACAACAATTTAAAGAAGATTTTGAGAGTTGGTTTCCTAATTTATGCTAATCTAAAACAAATGTACAATTTGAGTCTCGAACTATAGTTATGAGCATGCCGATGCTAAACGAACATGTAGGAAGTATTTCATCGATACAATCTTGCTAATCTTTCCTTCGGTTGCTAGTCAATTAATTATTGCCTATGGATTAGTATTTAACCCAACTTAAGAATCATGAACCTTCCGCCTACATTTTTGTGATAAAAGAGATCATGTTCTAGCCATACAAAACTGAATCCTTAATTGACTAATACGACTTTCGTGTATATTTCTATCCCGAAGGTAAATCAATTTCAATTTTCCTAAACTAAGAAAAGATCATATCCGATCAATTCACAACTTTGAAATTTCTTTCTCTTTCGAGTTGAAACCGTACTTTTTAGGATATACATTAACATTGACCTCACACATTAATGCAAAAGAAGAACAAGAATTAATAGAACAACCATGGAAGTAAAGATGAAAACCAAAATGATCAATAATTACATTTCCACTACAAATGTTCTTAACCTCAACAAGAAGTGAATTTAGCCACTCATTTGTGGATTAAACATCATCAAATGTGTGTAAATCATACAAACAATTGAAATAAAGGAGAAAGAGATAGAGAAGAACCCTGTATTTTTCGTCTCAACCGCCCGTAACCCACGGTTTGCTCAACCAAGTCAAAATAATTAAAAATGAACCTAAGTGTGCTATTTATACTAGTGGGAATTTTTCCCGAATAACAAGCAACGTGTCACTTGAAAGTGCATCGCGGAGCACCGTCTCCGTGACACAAAGACAAACGCGACCCCATCGAATTCCTGGCCTGTGTATTGTGCCCAACGTGCCACGGAGGCAACGCGGACCTCCGCCGATCTTGGCTAATTCGACAACTGCGAATGCCTCCGCGATGGAAGCGTGACACTACTCCACTGGGCGTGAGCCCCTTTATTTGCCGCATCTCCTTAGCCTTTTCCCCGCTCGCTCCGAGTCCATTCCCGCCTCCCAACATGCCTCTTAGCTTCCTAAAATTACATTTTTCCCGCAAAACAACACTAATCATGTTGGTTAGTATAAATTCACATTTTAACTACAAATTACATGAGAATGCACAAATATCGATGGGTAAACAAGACGAAATGAAGCATTTGAGTATCACTTGGGCATATAATTCTGCCCAAGATCACTTACCCCACACTTAAAACCTTGTTCATCCTCGAACAATAATCTTACATCTCATGCAATTGAACCCACGCATAGCTACTTTGGCTCGACAATTCAAGCTACTAAGTATACCGACTATTTACTATAGCAAATCATCAAGAAAACATGCATAGTCTCATCAATAAAATGACATTCAACACATCAAGACCTCCTAGCCCCAAGAATCAACTCTCAATATTGGCAAACTCATGCAAATCAACGATCAAGATATCCGACACGAAATTCAATCTCTCGCCAAGCATGTGCCCTCACAACACAAGAGAATTTCCCCCTTTTCAATCATATGAACTCAAACATTACATGCAGGGGGCATATAAACACCATTTCGCTCTCTCCTAAAGAATTCACATGCATCATGTCATGAACCATAGGCTTGCCCCTAGCGTATTACTCCACTAATATAAGGACGCGTGATGTAAGATCACGTAGGACTTAACGGGTTGTAATGTAAGCTAAGGAACTAGTAAATACTCTGGGCTAACCAGTCAACAACAACTAGCATCCTTAAGCGCTTTTTTAATACATCCCATCAACATTATGGGCATTGTTTCTTCCTTCATCCTCCCACTCTTGAAGTCTTTCTTTATTTTTTGTCCCCATTTCTTTAAGAACACTGACTTAATAACAAAGATTAGTTATAAACCATTTTATTTAATTTACAAATAAGTGCACCTTTTGACGTTTTCTTTACTTTCACCACTCGCCTTTTCTTTCCTTTCTTTCTCACAACCAATTGACACCGTGGGAAAATTATTTTTTTCTTGAGCGCTTAAGAGTTTTGGATCAAATTCACGGATAATGAAAAGAAGGTGTTAAGCTCCGGTTTGTGCCTTTTCGATGAAAGAAAAAATAGGCTAAAGGCTCAATGGGCTAACTAGGATGTACATTCAAGGTGGGTATGATAATGGAAAACTTTCTGCTAAATCAAAAGAAACGCCTACATCCTTCCTACACTACACATCCTTCATTTCGCTTTCGTACACACACCGTGCAAGCTCTAGACACTTCACAAATGCATGGAATAATCGAAACCTCACCACACACTCGTAGCCATGCTCAACTCAATACATATTCACATACTCTTAACTCAGCTAATCACAAGACCAACCATTAAGCCTCAATCACACCGAATCGAAATCTATGGCCTAGGTATCTCAACCTATTTACAAAGTTGCATGGTTTCATATGAATCACCTTTGCATTCTAAATATCATGTACAACACGCAACAAGAATTCTGAACCATAAAGTAGCGACACGTTTGGGATACAAACAAACAAAAGAAAAAACAAAAGAACGAAAAAACTACTCCTATTGACTACATTTCCCTTAAGACTCTAGTCATCCATCCATCATAGAGAACGTTCACTATTTACGACTTCGGTTCAATGGGACTATTCTCGGTAAAAGCACCGGAAAACAAAATGCCAAGAAACCCAATCAAAAAATAATTCAACGAAATTTATTTTAAAAATATCGATAATTTCGATAAAAACCAAAATATTTACACAAACAACAACAACAACTCCACACAGCACAACAAATTTCACATTAGTTACACACCGATTTACAATACAAAACATAAACACAAAATCACAAGGTCACAATTTTTTTCACAGGACAACAACAAAACAACCAAAGACTCTAACTACTCCCACCCCACACTTAAACCGAACACTGCCCCAAAGTGTTCACCAAATTCAAAGATAGCATAAAAAGTATGTGGTGAAACTCCCTGATTAATCTAAGTATTCAATTTCTTCGTTAGGTGCCGTTGCCTCATCCCCCCATATCTGAAATCGCCCCACCGTCTTCATCCGACTCAATAATCTGAGTCCTCACAGCGTGTTCCCTCATCGGTGGGGACATCGTCATCTACGTGCCCACAAAAGCCGGCCCCACTCTACATATCACCGAAGGGGTAGTCCAAGTCGCGTAGCCGCCACAACTCATCTTCTCGTTGCCGACCTCCCCGCCTATGCGCAACCGCAGCATTCGCATCCCAAACATGCGGGCCATATACCGATCATCCCGAGCATGTCGCCGCCTAGTGTGAGAACTCGGCCCGAGTGGTATCGGCAGCCTTGGTCTTTTTGATCGTCCACTCGCACGCCTATCCATCTCGCGGATGTAGTCCAGGCCTCTTCCTCAATATCCGTGCCCCGCAGAACGTGGTCGCCAGCTTCTCACCAAACTGCACTCGTGCCCTTGATGCAAACGGGCACTTTCTCATGGCGAGATCAACGCCCCAACATTAATCTCCAAACTCTTTCATCGTGGGCATAGAACAAGCACACACGATCCCGGTGACATCCGTCACGGCACCCCTATCGTAGAACACAATTTTTAGCCGTACCTCGGTTTCCCCGTTCATTTGCGAGTAGGGCAAGAGCCTCGATGGTAGCCCTCTCCTTATGCCCGCCTCCAACGCGCCGTAGAATAGGCTCCACACAGAAAGTGCGCCTAATATTCTCATATGGTGGAGTTATATTCAATGCCAGAGTACATGGGCGTCTCAGGTCCCGCGCCCCTCAAGATGGCATTAAGGTGATGGGGCTCAAAAGTGACAATTTGCCACCTTATCTTGGATGGGGCAGGATCATGAGCGTCGGTTCCGCTGGAGTAGAACTCCCAAATCAAATGGAGATTGCACTCCTTGGGTTCTTCAAAGATGAAGTTCAAATTTCCGCACGTCAATCCTGGCACGATCCGGGAATTCTCGTGCAAGTGGCTCCCTTGCAATGTGCTCCTCGGGAAGTATTTGTTCTCCTTATGTTTTGTGTACCACTTTTCCCTTCACAAGCCACCATCGGGTTTCAGATACGGCGTTGGCCGCGCTGAATCACGGGTGTCAGCTGACCGTCGCTCCCGCCCGATCCTCTTCTTCCGGCGCCCGATGTAGATGCGCCTTTCCTTTGTCTTGACCGCCGCCATTGTTCCCGCTAAATCAAAAACGTATAGTCCCAATGTTATTCAAATCGTAATTAGCTTCGACTAAGGCTGGGTTAAGCTAGCCACCCCACACTTAGTCTTTAGCCACAATTACAACATTACAAAGAAGACAATCCACTTTTTCAATTTACATATAAAAACAACAACATGCCCGTGTATCTGACAATTCGATGGTATAAATTCTATGTACTACCTCGTAATTTCGTACGCCTAATCACAATATCACCATCGATACCATTTCATCACATAGCACTTAGCAAAAATTTCTTCCCCTCAACACAACCTATGCAATTCACCACTTATGCAATTCAACAATTTCATTCTCCCTAAAATCCCTTGTTTATTTCGCATATTCAACATTACGCACAATAAAAATCACTTCACCCAACATTCACAACCCAAAATTTTCACATTTCAACCACATTTAGTTTCTTTGTATTCAAAGTCTAACTCCTTAGCTACAAATTTCACAAAAACTCAATCAAGCATGTGTGTTTAGCGAGTTCATACAATCAAAATGATACTACGAACATCAATCAACAATAACTTAAATGAATTCACGCTCAATTTACAATTAGGGCAAGGTTTTACTCACCTCACATGCTCAAAATCGAAAAATTAGGCAAGGATTTAGATGAAGTTCAAGAACGTACCTTGATTTGGATGAACTTGAAGAAAAGTTGAAGAAAATTCGATCCTAGGTCCGTGTCATGTTGGGGAAGGGGGATTTTAGGGGATTTGTCGCGAGGGGATGAAAAATGGGGGAAAACAGGGAAATTCCAGGGTTAAAAAGGAGGATTTTCGCGCGTGGTCACCCGACGCCGAATAACACTAACGTGTCACGGAGGGTAACGCGGAGCACCCCCTCCAGGACACTGAGCCATTATCATACAGGTGTTCTCGGAATTAAAATTCCGTAATTACCTTCAATGTGTCACGGAGGGCAACGTGAGGCCCTCCTCCGTGACATGGAGCCACGCCCGTGCTCACTCGTCTAGCCACTTTTTATTTTTTTTATTTATTTTTTTCACCTCTATTTTTTCCTTTCTGCGATTATTTGCATTTTCGCCCTCCGTTCAACCGAACTTCTCTCACTACAAGAAATTGGTTAGAATTCATAGGTTTCAACGCTATCACAAATTTTTATTTTTTTATTTTTTATTTTTTATTTTTTATTTTTTCATTTATTTATTTATTTATTTATTTTTTATATTTCTTGTTTTTCAATTATTTCTCACACGCATTACCTTCACGAAAAATTAAGCACAAGAATTTTAAAATTTTCCTCAAGCCTCAACTTAACATTTTAACGAGGGTGAGGAATACTCCCAGAGGCCTTTAGGCCTAGCTAACCGCATGCTTTCGTTCAACTTCAGACAAGTGGGTGTTCGACTCCCACACTTTTTCTCTTGCAGCTTGTTAGCTTCCTCCTCCACGGTACTCAGATCTCCCCTCCATCCGTGCTTAACTTTCCACCAAAATAACAAAAGATGGAAAATAAATAAAAATCAACTCTAATGCAAGAAATTAAAATGGTACCTCTGGTACCCTTGGGTTGCCCCTTACCGCCTAATTTTACGTCGCAAGATGACGTATCAAGTTTCACCGCTTTTTCCTCCACCTTGAGGATATGAATCTCACCCTAATTTCTTCTCTAATTTCCTTTATGTTCTAGGGGTGGTGGTGAGAAAATTGTAAGGACCAAGCAAAAGAGATGCTGTCTTTTTGAACTTATTGGCCCTCAAGTAAGAGAAGTCATTTGTCTTTCCGAGTCACAAATTTCAAAATATAAGGGGCTTGGTCCTCCTCTAGACATTTCTCTATAAGCTTGGGAGACTCCATTTCTATGTCACAACTGTCCTCAATGTTGAAAATGCTTCGAGTGGGGTCCATAAATGCACCTCGGTTCTCAAACTCCGCATTGTGATTGACCTCCTTACTTGAATACACCTTCGCATCAACATATGTCTCTCCATTAATGACAAATGGGGTATGCTCGCCTCTTTTTCGCATGAACTTTCCATAAGTGTGAGCCCATCACGGGGACACTCAAGAGATTTTAATTGTCGGGATGCTATCTCGAGCCTCGGGGTAAAAATAGCTTGCCCGAGTTACGCTTGGATAACTTAAATTAGTCTTGTTTATCTAAGTTATTTTATACATTTTCATGTGATTTTTATAAATGTGAAGATATGTGCTAACCAACATGATTAGTCCTTGTTTTGTAGGTTTCAATGATTTTGAGGAACTAAATCATAAGTTGGTGAAGGAAAGGAATGGAGTTGGAAGCAACGGGCTAAAGTCGGAAAGGAGGTGGCTATGGCAAGGCCGTCGCGCCAGTGTGGGGCCGTGTCACGTCACAAGGTAGGCCGCGCCCAAATACCGCGCAGCCACGCCTATGCCGTGCAAGCTACGTTGTATGCAAGAGGGCGAGCACCGTAGCCAAGAACGCAAGCCACGCATGCCATCTGGATAAGAGAGTGCCACACACAGCTGCCGCGGTAGTTCACCAATACTTGGGTCACTTCAGAGAATCACAATGGCCGTGTAATGCCACTTGAGGTAAAGTCATGATGCAACCCTCCATGATCACGCAGCTTGGTTATTCGGAAAATCCACTGGTATAAAATTATACGTTAGTTATTTTCAGAGGTTCGACTCTGAGGCAAAGAATCTGGTTGTCATAAAGTAAAAGCTGCGGAAGCATTTCTTAAGCTGGGCTTCCTCCTTCACCACCAGTTGATTGCACCCATTTGATGGATATAATCACAATGGGAGTGGCAATTTACTCTTGCGAGGTTAAGAACACAGGTGTTGATTATTGATCATTATTTTTCATCTTCCTTATTAATCGACATATTTTTTCTACGTATTAATGTTGAGTTATGTTAATGGTTATCTAAAAAAAATCGATTTCAACTGAAAGAGAAAAAGAATTGCAAATGTAATTGATAGGGATAAAGGAACTTCAGTCAATTGAGAATTACATCTGCGGATAGAAATATGGCTCTCTAATTTCATGTTTAAATCATGAATCCATTCAAAACTAGTTAATGACTTATTTGCGCTGAGAATGATTTGTCTTATATAATGATTTAATTGAGTTTTAATTATTGAATTATGAATGATGGGCAGGTTTTTTTTCTTCAAATCATGTTTCGTGCTTGTTTAAATCTAAAATGCCCATTTGGTGAAGGTTCATGGAAGTTATTATTTATGATGACTATGCACATGTTGAATTGATTGATGACGGAAAAGCATGAATTCTAGTTACCCCATGTTTATGAGCATATTTTGAAAGAATTGAATATGATGAGGTATTGGGCAATTCCCACATGTTGAAGAATGATTTGACACAGAAGCTAATTACATGATTTATCGATTTACATTCTGACCGATGAAAAGGGCCTATGATTCTTGGCTAAGCATGTTTTAATGGGGATCAATGATGATAAATGTTATATTATAGCCAATGAATCTAATGCATGATGTTATTGATTTATGTATGAGTCTATATGCAGTTTTGGCAAATTACTCTAGCACCGAGCGTGCCGACATTCAAAGGGCTATGCCGGTGTATCATAACCATGTGGCACCGTGGGTTTCTAAATGATATGATGCATTGATAATGATCCTCAAATGTTGTATCACGCCGAATGCACGACCTCGCTTGGCAAGCCAAGGTCGGCTCTACCCACTTCGAGAGATATTGGGCATCATGAAAGTCTCTACCATGATGATGTCACATGAAGTAGTCCTCCTATTGTTCTGCATGTTTTATGCATTTTTATGTTTATGTTATGGCTCAAGTTATGTTTTGATAAATTTATCACGATTATTAAAATGAATGATTATGGATGATTTGAAAGTCTTGAGCCTTATGTTTTATTACGAAGATTTTGATGTAAGCATGAGGTCCTTCTCTTACATTATTTATGGGTTCTATTTACTCTAAAATGTCTCTGCTTTTCTTACCTTGTATACTCAGTACACTCCACGTATTGACCGCATACTTTGTATGCGGTATTGTTTCATGATACAGGTCCGAACTGTGCTCATCCACATCCTGCCCCATCTCACCTACGCCACTCGATTGGTGAGTCCTCATGTTCCGAGGGCCGCTGACGTACTTTCATGTCATTTATATTTTAGTACTTGTCTGGGTTAGATGGGGATGTTGTCCCATTAACCCTTCTTATGTATTAGAGGCTTTCAAACAAGTATATAGTGCACAGTTGTGTATATGTCTAGTATTTCCTGATGTTATGCTACGTTTCCGCTATGTTTTTGTGATTATCATTCCACTTATTTGAATGAGATTAGTTGTATGCATGAGCCATGGGCTGACTTGGTGTCTCTGGGGTTCCGTTGTCCTATGTCCGCGATCCGTGTACGTTCTGTTGTGACAAATTTTTGTATCGTAGAGCAATAGGTTTGAAGTGTCCTAAAGGGTGTTTTAAAGCCGCATTAAGAGCTTTTTTTCATGGGTGTGAAGCATGCCACACTCCTATGAATAAGAGTTAGACGTTTAGGAAATGTTCCTTCGTTCATTTCTATGTCGTGCGATGAAAAAGTCTTTCCATCCTTCTAATTCGTGCGATTCATGATGGCAGAATTATGGCCTAAAGAATGAACGTATGAGGAATGCAAATAATGAAGGCCACGGAGATGGAAATGACAATGGGCATCAGCAAGCTCCCACTGCTCAGGAGCCCTGCAATCTAGCCAACTAACCACACCGAGCTCTCGGCAGCTGGTCTCGATGTTGCCGCAGCCTTGAATGCTCGTGTCAACTAGTAGGCGGTTGCATAGGTCCCACGGAATGGCAATGCAACGGCAGCTTGAATTAGATACTTCTTAAGGATGAACCCTCCCGAGTTCACTGATCAAGGGTGATGAGGATCCACACGAGTTCATTGAAGGGATCCTGAAGTTCACTCAGGTTATGAGGGGTGACAAACGGATTGTGTTGACTTGGCCTCTTATCATCTAAAAGAGGTCAGTCATATTTGTGCCAAGCAATGGAAGGACAAGCAGACAATGGGAGCGGGCCCCATCTCATGGGATGAGTTCCACAAGGCCTTTCGACAGGTTCTTCCCCTCTAGAGATGAGGGAGTTTAAAGCGCCTGAGTTTGTGAACCTCAAGAAGGGAAAGATGACAGATCGTTATGCTCCACTAGATATGGACTTCCTCGCATAGTGTTGTATGCCCAAGAGATCGAGGAAGTTAATCCGAGGGAGAGGGAGGCAAAGAGGGTCTGCATGGATATCCATGGGGTTTTAACATCGAGTCTAGTGGTGGCTACGCACGCTTTCTCAACAAAGGTCACTAGCCCCAAAGACCATCATATAAACTAAGTGTTCCATCCAGACCCAAGGGTGATTAGGAGGAGCAGTGGCTTTGTGGTAGAGGGATTAGAGGGGCACCCACTATATTATACTTCCATCCTCAAGGGAAGTGCGGTAAGAGTTACATCGGGAAAGGCTCATCTCAATTCGATGTCTATTATGGGTATGGTAGATCCGGGTCACATGCACCGAGCATGTCCATATGGTAGACAGTGGTGATGATAAGGGTCATGCAATGTACTCACTGTGACAGCAAAGCAGCTCCATCCCATTCCGCTCCACGTAGAGCAGATCAATAGTGGAGGTAGACGACACCAAAACCGATTCTATGCCCTTGCCTCGCGCCAAGATCAGGAGGCTTCACCAAAAGTGGTCATCGTGTATGTTGTGTGTCTTTCATATTGATGTTTATGCTCTGATAGATCCGGGAGCTACCTTGCCTTTCATGACTCCTTACATTGCTAGTAGGCTTGGAGTTAGTCCCCAGACCTTGTTAGAACCATTTTGGTTTCGACCCCTATTGGTGATTCGGTCAATATAAATTTAGACGAGTATATAGAGAATTCCCTTGGCCATCAGTTGCATGTTGCCACTACGTACATTGTGTAGTTAGCTATGACAGACTTTGACATTATTCTTGACATGGATTGCTGTTTGCATGTTATGCTTCGACACGTAGGACCCGTATGGTGGAATTTCTCTTTTTCTAGTGAGTCAATTGTTGGAGGGAAGGGTAGTGCAACGTTACTGTGAAGGCCTGCTTTATTTCCTATCTTAAGGCCTGAAAATAATCTCTAAGAAGGTAGCATTTACCATCTAGTTAGGTTAAGGGATGTGGAGCCCGAGACCCTAACTATTCCGCCCGCCCGTGTGGTGTACGAATATCTGGAGGTATTTCCAGATTTGCCCGTGTTCCCTCCGTAGAGGGAGATTGATTTATTGATCTATTGCCCGGTTACGCAGCTTCATCTCTATGCCGCCCTATAGCCGGCCCCAATCGAACTAAAGGAATTGAAGGATCGCTAAAGGATCCGTTGCATAAGGGTTTCATTAGACCGAGCGCTCCATGGGTGCACCCGCTCTATTTGTTCGAAAGAAGGACATTTCCCTTTCGCATGTGAATATTGACTATCTAAAAAGTAGAAAAAGGTTACTCACAAGAACAGTACTCCTTACCCGTGATTGATTATTTGTTTGACCAGCTTGTGTTGTCAAGTGCTTCTCCTGCATTGATCTCGTGTCGGGTATCACCAAACCAGAGTTCAGAGAGTGACATCCCAAAGACCGCCAGATCGATATGGTCACTACGAAATTGTTGTTATGTCTTTCTGACTAACCAATTCCCCGCAACTTTTATGTATTTAATGCACAGGGTGTTCAAGGAATATCTGTATATGTTTCGAATGTGTTCATCGATGACATTCTCATATACTCCCAAAGTGAGGAGGAGCATGCTAATCATCTTAGAATAGTGCCGCAAAACCCTCAAGGATCAACTGTGCACAAAGTTTAGCAAATGTGAAATTTTGCTAAACTCACTGTGAGTACTTCTCGTCATATGGTATCAAGCTAAGGAATAAGGGTAGATCTCGTAAGATCGAACACGTGGTGAAGAATTGGCCTAGACGTGAATCCTTTTTAGAAATTCCTGACTTTCTTCGGTCTAGCCGTCTACTACCGAAGATTTGTTGAGGGCTTTTCATCAATCAAGACCCACAACTCGTGCTGACTCAGTAAAAGGTGAAGTTCCAATGGTCTGATGCTTGTGAGAAAAGCTATTAAGAGTTGAAGACCCGACTCACTTCAAAGACTAGTGTTGACCTTACCGAGGGCACCGATGGATTTGTAGTGTATTGTTATGCTTCAAGAGTCGGATCGGGATGTGTGTTGATGCAAATGGGAAGGTAGTAATAGCATATGCCTCTGAGACAAATCGAAAGTTCATGAAAAGAATTACTCGACCCATGATCTCGAGTTGGCCGCTGTGGTGTTTGCATTAAAGATATAAGGCATTACTTGTATGGGTCCACGTGGTTGTATTTACGCATCACCGCAGCTTGCAATATGTATTCACGAAGGATCTAAATCATCAAAGAAAAGAGAGGTGGTTGAGTTAAAAGGACTACTACTCGACCGGCCCTCTACCATCCTGCAAATAACGTGGTTGCGAACGCACTTAATAGACTCTCTATGGGAAGTGTGTCCCACGTGGATGAGGGAAGGAAGGGGTTGGTGAAGGATGTCCACCAACATGAAAGACTGGGAGTTACATTGATCGACTTGACTGACTATGACATTATTATACAAAATGGGTTAGAATCATCCTTAGTGGTCGATGTTAAATCTATGAAAGATGAGGATCCGATTTTGAAGAAGCTAAAGGAAGAAGTGTGGAGTCAAAAATGTGGAGGCTTTCTCCCAAGGGGGAGATGGTGTGATACGATACTAAGGTCGACTATGTGTTCCAAACGTTGATAATTTGAGAGTTCGAATATTGTATGAGGCACATGGTAACAAATATTCTATCCACCCTAGATCCACAAAGATGCATCGGGACTTATGAGAAATCTATTGGTGGGATGGTATGAAGAAGGATGTTGCGGAGTTCGTAGCTCAATCTCTAAACCTAAGCAAGTGAAAGTCGAGCATCAAAGGCTCGAGGTGTTCTTTAGGATATTAGCATTCCCACATGGATGTGGGAAGAATTGAATATGGATTTTGTTACGTGCCTACCTCGTGCTTGTCTATTAATTATCACTCCATTTGGGTTGTGTAGATAGGTTAACTAAGGCGGCATTAATTTCCTAATGGCCAAGACCACTGATTTAGTGGATGATTATGCAAAGTTGTATATTCGAGAGTTGGTTATACTTCATGGAGTGCCCTTGTCTATTATTTAATCGAGGTACTCAGTTTACTCTCACAATTCTAGTTTCTTTCAAAAGGGGCTTGGGATGCAAGTTAAGCTCGTATAGCCTTCCATCCGCAAACAAAGATGGCCAAAGCGTAACAAACCATCTCAGACTGAGGATATATTAAGGGCATGTGTTATGGATTTTAAAGGTAAATGGGATGATCATTTGCCCTTAATCGAGTTCACCTATAATAACAAATATCACTCCATTATCTAGATGGCACCGTTTGAGGCATTTTGCTGTGAAGGTGTAAATCTCCAGTTGGATGGTTTGAGGTTGGCGAGGCAAAAAAGCTTATGATGGATCGTATTCGGTTCACGAGGCGATAGTAAAGGTTTAGTTGATAAGGAGCAAGGAAACGCTTAGAGTCGTCGTAAACGTGTGCTAATTTGAGGAGTATGGATATGGAGTTTAATGTGGATGACTGTGTTTCTAAAGGGTATCTCCCATGAAGGGATTAATGAGATTTGGAAAGATAGGGAAACTCAAACCCCGCTATGTTGGTCCTTATCGTTTTAGTAGGAGAGTTCGTAAGTGTTTATGATTTAGACTTGACTCCGTAATTAGCTTTAGTTCATCCTATTTTTCATGTATCGCTCTTTGAAAAAGTGCTTGGTTTGATCCAGCTTTAGTAGTCCCTAGACAACATTGTGTAAAGGATCCCCATCTATGAGAAATTCCGTGAGATCTTGGATCGTCGATTCTGAGGCCGAGGAACAATGAATAGCTTCGCTTAAAGTACTATGGAGAAACAAACATGTTGAGGGAGCCATGTGGGAAGCCGGCGTATATAATAGCTAGTCACCCTCATTTGTTCCCTACGCCCGCTTCGCCGATGTATCGCTTTTTCCCAAGACCTTTTAATCGTATTTTCATGTTCGGGGCCTATGTGTACAAGTTTGTTTTATGATATGGTATATGTATGTGATGCCGGATTTAGTTCATCTATGTGAAGTTATTTTGTGAGGTAGTCATTCCATCAAATTTTAGCTTAAAATGACCGATAATTGTATATAGTGTGATAGCTTGCTTCGAAGTTTTCGCATTTTTCTAACATTCAAGGACCAAATGTTCCCAAGGAGGAGATATTGCTATACCCTGTGAGCCCAAGGATCAAACCTGGAAGTAAAACCTAGAAAGACTAAAAATTCACACCAGTCGTCGTAACGACCCGTGAGGTGGGTCATGAGGAGTGACCACCAGCTCGAGGTGACTCCCCGGTCAAAATGATGTGGTTAGCCTTAGCAAGGAGGCCAATGGGTTCCGACTAATGAGTCATGGTCAAACCTCACGACTCGTGAGGTCACCCGTGGTCTACCTTTGATGTTTGGCAAGTTTGGATGGGCGCAGGCCACGGAAGGTGACAACAAATCGTGGTCTCGACCGTGGGACTCTCGAAGTCACCCTTGGGGTCCCCTTGATGTTTTGGACAAGGGACTCACTGACCATGGCCACGAGTCGTGTCCTCGTGGTAATCCACCCATGAGGTCCTCTTGCGACCGGTGAGAATTTAAATTTCGTGTTTTAACAAGGGTGTTTTCAGAATTTTAAGTTCCAAAGGCCTAAACCACGCCATTTTTGATATTTTCTTAAAGAGATAAGATGAGTTAAGTCCTTTATGCATGCCTATTCTCATGCAAAAGCTTAGAGAGATTTTTGGAGATTCAACGTCTTTCCCAAATTTTCATCAATTTCTTCGTGGGCTTTCAAGGGAACCCTCAAATCGTCCATTTCCGTGTATATAGGTTTTAGAATGGTGAATACCTTCCTCACCCATGCCCAAATTTCAATTTAAATCGCGAATCCTCCCATTTTCCATAGGTTTTACTAAAATGCATGAAAATGTGATTTTCAGGTGGTAGATTTAATTGAGTTTTAATTATTTAATTATAAAGGATGGACATGTTTTTATTATTATTTTCTTTAAATCACGTTTCAGACTTTTTAAATCTAAAATGCCCATTTGATGAAGGTTCAAGGAATTTATGATTTACTTAAGGAATATGTACTATTTGAATTGATTGATGACGGAAAAACATGAATTCTAGTTACCCATGTTTATGAGCATAGTTTGAAAGAATTGAATATGATGAAGTATTGGGAAATGCCAACATGATGAAGAATGATTTATGATTTATGAAGCGACTACATGATTTATCGATTTATGATGTTGACCGATGAAAAGGGCCTATGATTCTTCTCTATGCATGTTTTAAGGGTATCATGATGATAAATTTATGTTTTAGCCATAATGAATCTTAATGCATGATGTTATTGATTTATGTATGAGCCTATGTGCATGCTTTGGGAGCCGTGTCTAGCAAAGGAGCAACCCTATTGCTCAAAGGACTACGCTTGTCTCTCAGAACAACGTGCCATCGTGGGTTTCAAAATGATATGATGTATTAATAATGATCCCCTCAAATGATATCACAAGCCTAATGCACGACTCCGCCTTGCAAGCTGTGGTCGGCTCCCACTTGAGCGAGATAGTGGGGCATCATGAAAGGCTCTACCATGATGGTGCTCTGCTAAGACGAGTCCTCCCATTGTTCCAAATGTTTTATGCATTGTTATGTTTATGTTGTGGCTCAAGCAGTGTTTTGATAAAGTTTACCTACGATTATGAAAATGAATTATTATGGATGATTTGAAAGTCTTGAGCCATTTGTTTTATTACGAAGATTTTGATGTAAGCATGAGGTCCCTCTCTTACATTATTTATGAGTTCTATTTAATTCTAAAAAGGTCCGTTTTACTTACCTTGCTTACTCGCACATTCCACGCATCGACCGTGCCACTTTCTATGCGTATCGTTTCATGATATAGGGTCCCGATCTCGGCTCATCCACATCCTTATCCCATCGAGCTTACGCTGCCTATTGGTTAGTCCTCACGTTTCGAGGGCCGTTTGACGACTTTCATGTCATTTATGGTTTTAGTATTTGTCTAGTTAGTTGGGGATGTTGTACCATTAACCCATGTTATGTATTAGAGGTTTCCCACAAGTATGTAGTGCTCAATCAGGTATATGTCAAGTATTTCCCGATGTTACGCTATACTCATATTTCCCTATGTTTTTATTATTACTTATCCTGGCTTATTTGAATTATATTAGTCGTATGCATTATCCATAGGTCGATTTGGGTCTCTGTCCCTTGTCTCACGCTCCTGATACTTCTGCAAATGCTCGGGTCGTGACAAACTTTGTATCAGAGAAATAGGTTTGAAGTGTCCTAGGGTGTCTGAAAGTTGCATTAAGTAGAGTCTTTTTCATGGTTTGAAGTGCACCACACTTATGACGAAGAGGATACTACGTTTAGGAAATGTTCCCTTCTTTCATATTCTATGTCGTATGATGAAAATCCTATCCATCTCTAATTGCACTATCATAGAATTATGGCTCCTAGAAGAATGAACGTAAGTAGGGAATGGAAATAATGAAGGCCATAGAGATGAAATACTATGGCATCAAGAAGCCCCACCTATTCGTAGGAGCCCCCAGCACTAGAGCCAACCGCCCACGTGAGTTTCGGTGGCAATTCTTATGTTGGCAGGTCTTGATGTACCTCAGTCAACCATAAGGCGGTTACACAGTCCCACGTAATGGAAATGTAGCAAAGGGCTTGAATTAGAGACTTATTGAGGTGGAACCTCCTAACCATTTGGACCAAGGGTGACCGTGAATCCACACGAGTTCATTGAAGGGATCCTGAAGTTCACTCAGGTTATGAGGGGTGACAAACGGGAATGTGTTGACTTGGCCTCTTATTAGCTAAAAGAGGCTGCCCATATTTGGTACAAGCAATGGAAGGACAGAGGGCAATGAGAGCAGTCTTATCACCGATGAGTTCCACATGGCCTTTATCGACAGTCCTTCCCTCGTAAGACGCAGGAGTTGAAAGCAATTGAGTTTGCGAACCTCAAGCAGAAAGATGACAAAGGCCGGAGTATTCGCTGAGTTCACTCGTTGTCAAAGTATTCCCAGTTAGCATTTGCATTAGAGGGCGCGGGTTAGCCGATCTGCTCATGGTGTGGCTTGTTATTTAGACAAGCATTGAAGGACTACTATGCTCCACTAGGATATGAACTTTCCTCGCATAGTGTTGTATGCCCAAGTGATGGAGGCGGCTCATGCGAGGGAGAGGGAGGCAAATAGGGATCGGACTGACAGCGCGGGTTTTCACATCGAGGTCCAATGCGGCTACCATGCATAGTTTCAAGAGAGGTCACGCCAGCCCCAACAAATTCATCATCGCCTGTTCCATCCATGCACTGAGGGTGATCGAGGAGCAAAGGTTTCAGGTTGAGGGATCGTAGGGCACCTAGTTAGAGTATACTCAAAATTTCAAGTGACGTTCGACAAGAGTCACACCGGGAAGTCCCTGCTCAATCTCATGTCTATCATGGGTGTGGTAGATCTCGGGAACACGGCTTGTTATTATTTTTCAAGACATGGTGGATGATAGGGGTCAGCGTACGTACTCACCAGGACAACATCATCTCCATCCCGTTCTACTCTTATGGAGCACTCACTAGTCGTAGGTGGTGGACAACGATAAAATCGATTCTATGCCCTTGCCTCGCGTTATAGGAGTCTCACCAGCTAGGTCAATGTATGTTGTGTGTCTTTCATATCGATGTTTATTCCTTGCTAGATCCCGGTGCTACTTTGTCTTCGTTACCCTTACATTGCTAGTAGGCTTCTGAGCATCCTAGACCTTGTTAAAACCATTTTCGCCAGGACTGCTATAGACTGATCATAGCCAGACTTGTGCATAGAGGAATACCCGATCACCGTGTTGCATAAGGTTACCTCCGCAGACCTTGTAGAGTTAGCCATGAAAGACTTTGACATTATTCTTGGCATGATTGGTTGTTTTAATGTTATGCTTCGATTAATTGTAGTTCCCATACAATGGAATTTCATTTTAAGGTGTGCTAGTGTTGAACGAGGTGGTGTCTGACGGTACTCAAAGAGGGTCGCTTATTTCCTATATTAAGGCAAGGAAAATAATCTCTAAAGGTTGCATGTACCATCTAGTTAGGGTTAAGGATGTGGAGCCTGAGACTCGACTATTAAGTCAGTCTGTGTGGTGTACGAATATCTCAAGGTATTTCCTTATGATTTTCCCTGTTCCTCCTGAGAGGGAAATTGATTTCGTATTTGATCTATTACCCGATATGCAACCTATCTCCCTACGCATGGCCCTAACCGAACTAAAGAAATTGAAGGATTAGGTTAAAGGATCTGGATAAGGGCCATTAGACCGAGCCGTCCACAGTGCACCCGGGCCTATTTGTATGAAATAAGGAATTTGCTTCCTTTCGCATGTGTATTGACTATCTAGTTGAACAAGGTTACCGGCCAAGAACAAAATTCCTTACCCAGGATCAATAATTTATTTTACCTGCCTTCCAGGTTGCCAAGTTCTTCTCCAAGATGATCTCAGGTCCGGTATCAACACCCAGAAGCCCGGGAGAGTGACATCCCCAAGACCCGCCAGACTTGTGATGGTCACGAATTTGTTTTTTATGTCTTTCGTACTAACCAATGCCCTCATACTTTTATGGATTTAACGAACAGGTGTTCAAGGCATATCTTGATATGTTCGTGGATCGTGGTGCCCATCAATGATACTATATACTCCTGAGTGAGGAGGAGCATGCCACTCATCTGAGAAGGTTCTACAACCTCAAGGACAATCGTATGCAAAGTTTAGCAAGGTGAGATTTGGCTAAACCTCGGCAGCTTTCTGTGTCATGTGGTATCAAGAGAAGGCATAAGGGTAGATTCCTGTAAGACCGAGGCATTTAAGAATTGGCCTAGACTGCTGACTCCTTTAGAAATTTTGGAGTTTCTCGGGTCTGAGATCTGCTACTACCGAAGCTTGTTGAGGGCTTTTCATCAATTGGAGCCCCATTGACCAAAGTTGAGTCGAAAAAGACAGAAGTTCCAATAGTCGATGCTTATGAGAAAGCTCTAAGAGTTGGAAGTCCAGACCACTTTAGCACTAGTGTTGACTCATCCAGGGCAACTAATGCTTAGTGTATTGCGGTGCTTCGAGAGTTGGACCGGGATGTTTGTTGATGCAAAGTGTGGGAAGGTAATAACATATGCATCGAGAACGCTCGAAAGTTCATGAAAAGAATTACTCGACCCATGATCTCAAGTTGGCCAAGGTGGTGTTTGCATTGAAGATATTGCGCTTATTACTGTAGAAATCACGTAAGGTATTTACGTATCACAAGAGCTTTCAATATGGTCTACCACGTAGAGATCTAAATCGTCAACAAAGGAGTTGGTTGGAGTTACTAAAGGACTACGACATGAGTGTCCTCTACAATCCTAAAGGACACTGTAGCCGAACGCACTTAGTAGACTCTCTATGGAAAAAGTGTGTCCCACGTGGATGAGGGAATATGGTTTGGTGAATGATGTCCACCGACTTGCAAGACTCGGGGAGTTAGATTGATTGACCCGACTCATGGCGGCGTTATTGTGCGGAGACGGGTTAGAATCGCTCCCAGTGGTCGATGTTAAATCTAAGCAAGATGAGGATCCGACTTTTGAAGAGTTTAAGGAAGCAAGACGGAGTCCAAAGGTGGAGGTTTTCTACCAAGGGGGAGGAAAGACATACTCGTGGTCGAATATATGTTCCTGACGTTTATAATTTGAGAGTTTGGATATTGTATGAGGAAATCGGTACTAGATATTCTATACACTGGATCTGAAGATGGTCACGATCAGAAATCATTGGTGGGATGGTATGAAGAAGGATATTGCGGAGTTTGTAGTTTAATTCAAAATCACGTTAAGTGAAAGTCGAGGCATCAAAGGCCTGAGGTGTACTTCTGTGATATCATTCCCACATGGAAGTGGGAGGAAATAGCATGGTTTTTTGCCACAGCCTACCTCGTAATCATCAACACTATGACTCCATTCGGGGTTGTGGTAGACAAAGTTAACTACAACGGCACACTTCCTACCCGTCAAGACCATGCATTAAAGTGATGATTATGCCAAGTTGAATATTAGGGAGTTGGTTCAACTTCATGTAGTGCCCTTATCTATTATTTCACGAGGCACCTGGGCTAGTCTCTCACAATTGCTGCTTCTTTTCAAAAGGGACTTGGGATGCAAGTTAAGCTCAGTACAGCCTTCCATCTCGCAAAACACGGCTGTGCGTAACGAGCCATTCGACTTCGAGAATATGTTTAGGCATATGTTATGTATTTTAGTAGTTTGATGATCATTTGCCCACCGAGTTCGCATAATAATGGGCTACTGCCCATTATCTAGATGGCAACTGCTGCTACTCTTAAGGGCAAAGGTGTAGATCTCCAATCGGATGGTCTGAGGTTCGGCGAGGTAGCGTGATAGGACCAAATTCAATTTATGAGGCGACAAAGGAAGGTTCAAGCCGATAAGGGATGTGTTAAAACACTCGTAGTCACAAATATCGTGTGCCGATTTGAGGAAAGGGATCTGAGTTTAATGTATGAATGGGTTTCTAAAGGGTATCTCCCATGAAGGGATTCATACGGTTCCTAAAGAAGGGGAAACTTAGTCCTCGCTACGTTCGGGTCCCACGGCCATGCAGGGCGAGTTGGTAAGGTGGCGTATGAGTTGGGACTTCGACTCTAGAATTAGCTTCGCTCATCCCTTGTTTTACATGTATCGCTCTTGAAAAAGTACTTGGGAGATCCAGCTTTAGTAGTCCCTGCAGAGACGCGTTGGTGTGCGGATAGCCTCGCCTATGAGGAAATTTCTCAAAGGAGATCTTGGATCGTCAGCCTGGAGGCTGAGGAACAAAGAAGTAGCTTCACTAAAGATGTTATGGAGAACCCATGTTGAGGAGCTATATGGGAAGCCGAAGCAACATATGGTAGCTACCCTCATTTGTTCCCTACCGACTCGGCCTGTATCGAGGCACGTGTCTCTAAACTTTTAATCGCCTTTCATGTTCGGCCTATGTGTACTGTGTTTGTTTTATGATATGGTATATGAAGGTGATGTATGGATTCAATTTAGCTATGTTGTTCTTCGGAGGTACTCATTCCGTCAGTTTTCTAGCTTAAATGACCAAAGAATTGTATATGGTGATAACTTCTTTTTTGGAGTTTTCTTCATATTTCTAACATTCGAGGACTTAATGTTCCAAGGGGGAGATATTGTTATACCCCCGGAACCCAAGGATCGAGACGGAAATAAAAACAAAGAAAAACCGAAAATTCACACCAGTCACAAAACGACTCGCGAGGTGGGCTGGCGAGGAGGACTATGAGTCGCAGGTGACTCGTGGTCGCATGGTGTGGCAAGGCCTGGGTGAGGAGGCCACTGGCCTTACCACGAGTCGTGGTAAGACCTCACGACTTGCAGGTCACCCGTGGTCTACCTTGAGGTTTTGCAAGTTGGGATAGGCGCAGTAGGCCACGAGGTGACCACGAGTCGTGGTCAAAACTCACGACTCGTGATGTCACCTGTGGGGTCCCTTGGATGTTTGGACAATGGACTGACCTGACCATGGCCATCACGAGTCGTGCCTTGTGGCAACGACCCGTGAGGTCTCTCGTCGGACCGGCGACCAGAAATTTTCTGCGTTTCAATAAGGGTGTTTTCGTAATTCCTTAGTTCCTAAGGCCTAAACTATGTCGTTTTGGATATTTTATGAGTGAGAAAAGATAATTTAAGTCCTTTATGCATGCCTATTCTCATGAAAATCTTAGAGAGATTTAGAGATTCATGATTTTCTTCCAAATTTTCATCAATTTCTTTGTGGGTATCCAAGGAACATTGAAATCAATCCATTCTCAAGTATGTAGGGTTTTAGAGTGGGGAAATTCTTCCTCACCATGCCAAATTTCAATCTAAATCATGAATCCTCCATTTAAGTCTATGGGGTTTTTACTCTCGATGCATGAAAATGTGATTTCTCTTATGGGTATGATTTAATATAGTCTTAATTATTGAATTATGAGTGATGGAAGGTTTTATTATTATTTTCTTTAAATCATGTTTCGCCTTTAAATCTAAAATGCCCATTTGATTAAGGTTCATGAGTTAGGATTTACGTGAATATGCACTATTTTGAATTGATTGATGATGGAAAAGCATGAATTCTAGTTACCCATGTTTAAGAGAATATTTTGAAAGAATTGAATATGATGTGAAGTATTGGAAATGCCCACATGTTGAAGAATGATTTATGTAGTTAATTACATGATTTATCGATTCATTATGTTATTTGAAGAAAAGGGCCTACGATTCTTTGCTAAGCATCTTTTAAATGGGATCAATGATGATAAATGTTATATTTTAGCCAATGAATCTTAATTCATGATGTTATTGATTTGTATGAGCCTATATGCATGTTTTTGGAGTTGTGGCTTAGCACTCCAGTGTACTCACGTTCAAAGGACTACGCCAAAATCATAACCACGTGCCACCGCGGGTTTCAAAATGATATGATGTATTGATAATGATCCTCAAATGTGATATCACGCTAATTCATGACCCTTGCCTGGAAAGCTGTGGTCGGCTCGCCACTTGAGCGAGATAGTGGGGCATCATGAAAGGCTCTACCATGATGGTGTCGGTTATGACGAGTCCTCCCATTGTTCCGCATGTTTTATGCATTGTTATGTTTATGTTTTGATAAAGTTTACTTACGATTATGAAAATGAATGATTATGGATGATTTGAAAGTCTTGAGCCTTATGTTTTATTAACAAAGATTTTGAGGTGCTTCTCTTACATTATTTATGAGTTCTATATTGTATTCTCTTCATGTTTAAACGTTTCTTAATGGTTTACAATGTTAGGACTTTGTAGCACCCCAAAAGTTCCCAAGATTAAAAAACCTGGAGTTGAAAGGAGCTCAGAAGTAAATCCGCAAACTGGCCTTAGAACGACTCGTCCAGTGAGTCGTTAGTCCCTCTAAAGGGTCATGGAAGCAGTCGTTAGGTGGGAAAAAGGGTTCCTAGTCAGTGGCAGCAGATGTCATAGCGGGTCGTTGGAGCTAGTAATGACCTGTGGTGTTAATCGTGGGAAGGATCTTAAGGCTTGGACTAGTGGGGGTAGTGGAAGGATATGACGAGTCGTTAGGTGATGCAACGACTCATCACATCAGTTGTTAGATGGGAGGAGCTAAAGTCGTGAGGTAGTTCTAGTATACGTGACGATTGGGTTCAACTAGTCGTTAGAGCATTTAATGACTCGTTACATTGTTAGTGGGATGAAGGAGCTGAAACTGTGCAAGCAGACCAGTGCACCTAATGGAAGGTCACCTCGAGTCGTGGTGAGGACCAACGACTCGTGCTGAGGGTTGTGGTCCTAGGTTGATGAAGTTTTCATATTTTCTAAAGGGTAATTTGGTAAAATCCTATGCTCCTAGTTTTTAAGTGGCATCGTTTTAAGATTTTTAGGGGATGTTTTAAGGGTTTTCTAAGCCTAATCTCTCATTATCTCTCACACCCTTCTTCCTCCTATCCTCTCAAGATTCAAGGATTTCACCAAGGTGTTCATCAAAGATTCAAGGGAAATTTCGAGCAGGGTTTCTTCTACCAGGTATGTGGGTTCTTTAACTAGGATATTCTTCCATCCTTGTGCCCCAAGATATCTTATTAAAAACCCTATTTCAAC
>JACEIK010013147.1:10838-27879 GCA_018107945.1 Datura stramonium | reverse complement strand
ATAAATTAGGAAACAAAATCTCAAAATCTTCTTTACACTGTTGTCTGCATTTTTAGAGTTAAAGTTTATTGACACTTGATTAGATTGTTACCTTGGTCCATTCCCTGTGGGATCGATACTTGGCTTACTTGAGCCATTTTACTACTTGTTCGACCACGTGCACTTGCGTGTAGTCATCCAAACGGACGAACAGGGACTGACTAACAATTATTTTCTTCAAGTTTAGTAAGGTTTTTTTCCATAATTCCTATTATCCTAAGGCCTAAAATACGTCATTTTAAATTATGAATGATGATTTTTAAGGGGGTTAAGTTCATTTTAGTCTATTTTCATCCATGCATGCAAAGGTAGTAAGTTAGAGAGGTGATCAAGCTTGTCCTTCTTCAAGTTCTCTTCAATTCTCCCTTGGGCAATCAAAGAAGTGTAAGAATAAGCTATAATTAGGTATATAGGGTTTTGAGTTGGTGTTTTCATTCACACCCATGCCCAATCTCTCCTAATTCATGAAGTTTTATCTTAAAAGTTTATGGGGTTTTATCCTAAATCTTGTGAAATTCTAATGATCTATCTATGGGTTACTACTTCTCATGTTTTACATCATATTTTATGAATCATGATTATATTTTACCACTTATTCAATTATTAATTTATTTATTTCAAATTTCTATTAAATTATGCCTAATTATGCATGTTCTATGATGAATCGAGTTTGATTTTTACCTCCATTTGTGATGTTCTTAAACCTATCATGGTTTATGAGTTATGATATGGATTTATACGAATGCTCATTATGAATTTATGATTTATTAAGCATATACATGATTTACAAGTATGTATGAACCTCATGATTTACAATTTATGATTTTGGTCGACTCACGGGCCTTACCCTCATGGCTAGTTCATGTATTTACAAGCATTCTTATAATTATTATGATTTAACTAGTCCATGTATCTCATGCATATTATACTATGAGCACTATATATGTTTTGGGAGTAGTACTTATCACCGAATAGGTTCGAGGCCTAGGTTTTGCCCCAAATCTCATAACTACGTGCCACCGTAGGACATGATGGGACCTCCCTTGAGACTGTCCCCTTTGACCAAATGGGCCTTTCATGTGTGATATCACTCCCTTCATGATTCTACCTTTGGCAAGCTACGAACACCCTCCCGACTAGGGATTTATAGGTCGCTCTCTATGTGTACTCATATGGGGTATGTCGGTTATAAGAACCTCCCATTGTTCCACATGTTTATGCATTATGATGTTATTGTTATTTTTGCTCAAGTGATGATTTATAAAGTCTCTCTTATGATATGGTGATCATCGGGTTACAGATGATTTGACAACCTTGATCCTTATGTTATGTTATGATATTTATGTTATGAGCATATTGTCCAACTCTTATGATCTCTTGTTAGCTTTTATATATATTTAAGTTTCTATTTTACTTACCTTACATACTCGGTACATTTCATGTACTGACCGCATACTCTATGTTGTATCGTTTCATGATATAGGCCCCGACTCTCAGGCTCAGCCCCGTTCTCAGCCATCCTTTCAGAGTTAGAATCCTACGTTTGTGGTGAGTCCTCATCTCTCGAGGACCATATTTATCAGATTTGTCTATGCATGTTCAGTTTTCTAGACTTGTCGGTTTAGTTGGGGTGTTGTCCAATCAAGCCATCTGTTATGTTAGAGGCTTTCAGACTATGTGTAGTATTCAGCTGTTATGTATGAAGTACGCTTCTCTTTCTATGTTATGACGTGTTTATGTTTCCGCTGTATGACTATGTTGAGTATTACTCTTTATTGATTGAGTTAGATGAATGCTCACGCCATGGGTCGACTAGAAGTCTCTCGGGGCTCCTTGTCCTTTGTTGCGATCCGGGTCTATGTTCGGGTCTTAACAATATTAATATAAGAGCAATAGGATTGAAGTGTCCTAGGTTTTCCGAAAGCCGCATTGAGTAGAGTGTTTTTCATGGTTGTGAAGCGCGCCACACTTATGACAAAGAGACTATGAGATGTTTAGGAAATGTTCCCTTCTTTCATAATCTATGTCATGTGATAAAATGTCTCCCTATCCTTCTAATTAGTGTCATTCGTGATTGTAGAATCTTGGCTCCTCGCAGAGTAAATGGTAGGAGGATTGGTACTGGGAACGACCAAAGGAACGACAATGGTGAGGGGCACCATCAGGCCCCACCAGCCCATGAGGAGCATGCACCAGAGCTGGCTGCCCACGCTAAATTTAGGGCAGCCATACAGATGATAGCACAGGCTTTGACCTCTTAGGTCCATCAACAAGCGGTGGCGCATCTCCCTTAGAATGGGAATGCGGAGGCGACTCAGGTTAGAGATTTTTTAAGGATGAACTCACAAGAGTTCCTTGGGTCGAAAGTAGATGAGGACCCGTATGAATTCATCGATGAGATTGTAAAGATCACCTAGGTCATGGGGGTAACAAATGGGGAGTGCATTGATTTTTCCTCTTATCAGTTGAAAGGGGTTGCACATATTTGGTTTAAACAGCATAGTAGGGCAGTGGGAGCAGGCCCTATCAGTTGGGAAGAGTTTCATGCAGCCTTTTTGGATCGGTTCTTCCCTCGTGAGATGAGGGAATTGAAGGCGGCCGAGTTTGTAAATTTGAAATAGGTGACATGTCGGTTCATGAGTATGCTCTGGAGTTCACCCGTTTATCCAAGTATGCACCAGATTTAGTGGCAGACAAGAGGGCTCTGATGAGCCGATTTATGCATGGAGTGGCGAACTACCTAGATAAGGACTGTAAGATCGCCATGCTGAATTGGGACATAGATTTTCCTTGCATAGTGTTACATGCCCAGCAGATAGAGACGGTGTATCGGAGGCAGAGAGTGGACAAGAGGGTCTAGATAGACAATTATGTGATTTCTCAGCCTAGATCGGGGGGCAGAAAGCGCCAGCAGTCTCATCACAGGTCTTTTGCTCCAGCACCATTATCAGCTAGTGCACCATCTAGATCACAAGGGGTTCGGAGAAGCACGACTTCAGATTCGAGGGGCCAGGGTAGCATGCAAATAGAGCTCCCCTTCCCAGCTTCTGCAAGGTGTGGCGAGAATCAGCCAGGGAGGTTCTTAGTTGGCTTAGACGCTTGTTTCGGGTGTGGAAAACCCAGACACAGACTTGGGGATTGTTGTTCGGCCAGATCAGGGGGCGGCAGAGACCATATACCAACCGCTAGTTCAGTAGCGTCAGCAGCACATCCCTCTTAGCAGGGCGCTTTGACTAGTTCAGTTGGCAGTCAGCACCAGAACATGTTCTATGCCCTTACGACCCGTCAGGAGCAGGAGACTTTACCGTATGTGGTTACTGGTATGTTACAAGTGTTTCCCCTTGATGCTTACGCTTTGTTAGATCTAGGGGCTACCTTGTCTTTTGTGACACCTTATATTTCTAGTAGCTTTGGAGTCAGTCCCGAAATTCTGTCTGAACCATTCTAAGTTTCTACTCCCCTCACTGATTCTATTGTAGCTAGGCACATGTATAGAAGTTTCCCGATCACAGTATTGCATAATGTCACCTCCGCAAACATTGTAGAGTTATCCATGACTAACTTTGATATTATCCTCAGCATGGATTGGCCATTTGCATGTTATGCCTCAGTTAATTGTAGAACCTGGGCAGTAAAGTTCAGATTTCCGGGTGAGCCAGTCATAGAATGGAAGGGTAGTTTAGTTGTGCCTGTAGGTCATTTCATTTCCTACCTTAAGGCCATAAAGATGATTTCCAAGGGTTGTGTGTACCATCTATTTAGGGTTTAGGATGTTGAGTCTGAGACATCGACTATTCAGTCAGTCCCAATAGTATCTGCATATCCAGAATTCTTCCAAGTTTATTTATCGGGAATCCCTCCTGAGCGGGAGATTGATTTTGGCATTGACCTTCTCGCTAACATGTAGCCTATATCTAATCCTCCCTACAAAATAGCTCTAGCTGAGCTAAAGGAGTTAAAGGAACAATTGAAGGACCTATTAGATAAGGGTTTCATTAGACCGATCAAGTCTCCATGGGGTGTACCAGTTCTCTTTGTCCGAAAGAAAGATGGTTCTCTCCGTATGTGTATTGATTATCGGCAATTGAAATAGGTCACCATCAGGAATAGGTACCCTTTACCCAGGATTGATGATTTGTTTGACCAGATTCAGGGTGCCAAGTGATTTTCGAAGATACATCTCAGATCTGGGTACCATCACTTCAGAGTTCTTGAGAGCGATATCCTAAAGATAGACTATAGGACGCAGTATGGTCATTATGAGTTTGTCGTTATGTCTTTTGGACTAACGAATGCTCCTGTAGATTTTATGGACTTTATGAACAGGGTGTTCAAGCCATACCTGGATATGTTCGTGATTGTGTTTGTTGACGACATCTTGATATACTCTCGGAGCGAGGAGGAGCATGTCGCTCATTTGAGAATAGTGCTTCAGACTCTCAAGGATCACCAATTATATGCCAAATTCAGCAAATGTGTGTTTTGATTGAACTTCGTGCTTTTTCAGGCCACGTGGTATCAAGTGAGGGTATAAAGGTGGATGATCAGAAAATAGAAGCGGTGAATTGGCCTAGATCGGTGAATCCTTCGGATATCCAAAGCTTTTTGGGTTTAGCTAGCTACTATCGGATATTTGTTGAAGGTTTCTCATCTATTGTAGCACCCTTGACCAAATTGACTCAAAAGAAGGTGAATTTCCAATGGTCGGAGGCTTGTGAGAAGATCTTCCAAGAGTTGAAAACTCAACTTACTTCAGCACCTGTATTAACCTTACCTGAGGGTACCGATGGGTTCGTGGTGTATTGTGATGCTTCAACAAATGGACTTGGGTGTGTATTGATGCAGCACAAAAAAGTTATAGCATATGCCTCCAGATAGCTAAAAGTTCATGAGAAGAATTACCCGACCCATGATCTTGAATTGGTGGTATTTGCCTTGAAGATATGGAGACATTATTTGTACGGGGTCCATGTGGATGTGTTTGCGGACCATAAGAGTTTACAATATGTGTTTACCCAGAAGGATCTCAATCTTTGAAAAAGGAGGTGGTTGGAGCTACTCAAGGACTACGATATAAGTGTGCTTTACCATCTGGGCAAGGCAAATGTAGTAGCAAACGCACTTAGTAGACTCTCGACGGAGAGTGTGTCTCATGTGAATGAGGGGAGGAAGGAGCTGGTGAAGGATTTGCATCGAATCTCTAGGTTGGGAGTTAGGTTGGTGGACTCGACCGATGGGGATGTTATTGCTCAGAACGGATCATAATCATCCTTGGTGACTGATGTAAAAGCTAGACAAGATGAGGACCCGATTTTGGTAAAGTTAAAGTAAGCCGCTTAGAATAGGAAGGTAAAGGTCTTCTCCAAAGAGGGAGATGGTGTGCTTCGGTACCAGGGTCACCTATGTGTTCCAGATGTTGATGATTTGTCGAGCCGAATGTTGCATGAGGCTCATGGATCCAGGTATTCTATCCATCTAGGTGCCTCCAAGATGTACCGTGACTTATGGGAAGTCTATTGGTGGGATGGCATGAAGGACATCGCGGAGTTTATAGCTAACTGTCCAAACTATCCGCAAGTAAAGGTTGAGCATTAGAGAACGGGTTGCGTGCTTTAGGATATCAGTATTCCTACTTGGAAATGGGAGGAAATTAATATGGACTTCAACACAGGTTTACCTCGTACTCGTCAACAATATGGCTCCAATTGAGTTGTGGTAGATAGGTTTACCAAGGCTTCTCATTTTCTATCGGTCAAAACCACAGATTCGGCAGAGGATTATGCCAAACTATATATCCAAGAGCTAGTTTGATTGCATGGAGTGCCCTTATCCATCATTTCAGATAGAGGTACCCAATTTACCTCTCAATTTTGGAGGTCCTTTCAAAAATGACTTTGTACTTAAGTTAAGCTCAATATAGAATTTCACCAGCAAACGGATGGTCAAGTGAAGTAGACAATTTAGACTCTCGAGGATATGTTGAGAGCATGCGCAATTAACTTCAAAGGTAGTTCGATGATCATTTGTCTCTTAGTCATCTTGTATACAATAACAACTATCATTCTAGTATTTAGATGGCTTTGTTTGAGGCTCTCTATGGGAGGGGATGTATATCGCCTATTGGTTGGTTCGAAGTTGGAGAAGCTGTGATTATAGGACCAGATTCAGTCAAGAATATGGAAAAGGTTCAACTCATACGGACAAGTTGAAAACAGCTCAAAGTTGCCAAAAGTCCTATGCCAATGTGAGAAGGAGAGAACTTGAGTTCGAAGTGGATGATTGGGTGTTTTCGAAGGTGTCTCCAATGAAGGGAGTGATGCGGTTTGGAAAGAAAGGAAAACTCAACCCTCGTTATGTTGGCCCCTACCGAATTGTGAAACAGGTTGGCAAGGTGGCATATGAATTGGAGTTACCTTCAGAATTAGCTTTTGTGCATCCTGTATTCCATGTATCACTCTTAAAGAAGTGTTTGGGTGATCAAGCTCTAGTGGTCCCGGTGGATAGTGTTGGTGTGAAAGACAGCCTTAGTTATGAGGAGAATCGGATAAATACTGGATCGTCAGGTTCAAAGGCTAAGGAACAAGAAAGTAGCTTCAGCGAAAGTTTTATGGAGGAATTAGCATGTTGAGGGAGCAACATGGGAAGATGAAGCGGATATGATGGCTAGATACCCATATTTATTCTCTACCAGCTCAGTTCCAGGTTGAGGTATTAGTTTTTTCCCTAAAACTCTATTTAGTTTTCTTGTTCTGTTCATGTTCCCAAGTTTCATTTATGTATATGGAGGTATGTATTATTCATGAATTCAGTTTAGCTATGTAGTTTATATTGGAGATAGTCATTCCGTCAGTTTCCAGCTTTACATGATCAGTATTTGAACACGATGATTGCATTTCTCTACTTCTGTATGCTTTCCAACATTCAAGGATGAATGTTCCCAAGGGGGAGATATTATTATACCCTAGAAGCCCAAAGATTAGACGAGGGAGTTGGAACGAAGAAAATTTGAAACTTGCATCAGGACACAAAATAGGTCATGATGTGATCGGTGGGAGCAGACCACGAGTCATGATGTGACTCGTGGTAAGGCTTAGGAGATGAGTTTGAATTTGGAAATTTGGGTCCGCACAGACATGACCACGAGTCATGGTAAGACCCCATGAAAAATTAGGTCAGTCGTGGGAAGTGGTGTTTGAGAAGGAAAAGGAAGAAGGCAGTGAACCTAACAGAAGGACCCCATGAGTTGTGGTCAGTCACCACGATTCGTGAGATGGGTTGTGGTCAACTAGATGAAAATTATTTGGAATTGAGGTAGTGCATATGACGAATGGTGACGACGAGTCGTGGTCACCAATAACGAATCGTGAAGTCCCTCTGGGCGAGCCCAGATGACTTGTTCAGAAGTGTACTTAACGGACGATGCCACGAGTCGTGGCCTGAGGTGACGAGTGGTCATGTCCCTCGTGGGGACTAACTGGCAGTAATTTTGCTTCGAGTTTAGTAAGGGCTTTTCCATAATTTCTAAGATCCTAAGATCTAAACTGTGTCGTTTTAAGTTATGAATGATGACTTTTAAGGGGGTTAAGTTCATTTTAGGCCATTTTCATTCATGCATGCAAAGGTAGTAAGTTATAGAGGTGATCAAGCTTGTCCTTCTTCAAGTTCTCTTTAACCCTTGGGCAATCAAAGAAGTGTAAGAATCAACTATAATCTAGTATGTAGTGTTATGAGTGGCTGTTTTCTTTCACACCCATGCCCAATCTCTCCTAATTCATGAAGTTTTGTCTAAAAATCTTATGGGGTTTTATCCTAAATCTTATGAAATTCTAATGATCTGACTATGGGTTACTACTTCTCATGTTTTTACATCATATTTTTCTATCCCTCCATCCTTGATTATCATGGTTTCCCAACCTTGATTCTCCTCCCTTGGGTGCCCAGGGCCTTGATTGGCAACTTGATACCCAGGGCGATAACCCCCCAAGTGGCTCCCTATGTATTGACACTCCTCCTCATATCTCGGGGGCAAAGTGTCATCATCATGTTGAAGATGGCTTTGGGCACTTACAACATTCACACTCTTTGCACCA
Organism: Datura stramonium; assembly: GCA_018107945.1. Taxonomy (NCBI): domain Eukaryota; kingdom Viridiplantae; phylum Streptophyta; class Magnoliopsida; order Solanales; family Solanaceae; genus Datura; species Datura stramonium. The sequence goes on along the minus strand of JACEIK010013147.1, from coordinate 19,750 downwards.
TCTCCCACCACATGTTTTGTCATCAACTCTAGTTGGGTCATCATCTTAGAAAGAGTTTCATCTTTAGCCTCATCCCTTTTTCTTATCTCAGCAGTCATAAGGTTGGGAGCAACACCACTAGAAGATACCTCAATTTCTCTAGTATTCCATGCTCGATTGGTCTTAGTCATTTTGTCAAGAAGTGCTTTGGCTATTCCATAGGGCTGATCCGGGATGGAAAAGACCACCAATTTTTTTTTGCCATAGACTTATTGATAGAATCTAATGAACAATAGAATATTTGAAGTAGAACCCCATCGGGCAACCCATGGTCTGGGCAAATGGAAATTTTTTTCTTAAACCTCAACCATGCTTCATGGAGTTGTTCGCCAGCAAGTTGTCGGAAGTTGGTAATGTCATCCCTCAGCTGTAGCATCCTTTAGGGAGGGACGAACCCGTCCAAATATACTTCTGTGAGTTCATTCCAAGAGGCAATAGACCCGGGAGGCAACTCCTCCAACCAAGAGATCATTTCCCCGATTAGTGAAAATTGGAAGAGCCTCAATATTATCAACTCTTGACTTATATATGCGATGTTGAAGGGTTGACAAATCTAAAGAAAATTTTGGAGATGCTTATTTGCATTCTCACTTGTCATTCCTCGGAAAAGCCCCTTCATTTGGAGTAAGTGCAGTATTGTACTTGTCACATGAAATATTGCATTCCCTACTGTAGGAGGTAGGAGAATGGCACCTTCTACATTAGGCATAACATGATCATCATCCTCATGATCCATATGCCCATCCACCGAACTTTCTCCTTCTTGTGAGTGTTGAGTCATATCAAGATCAACCTAGATGGCACCAATCACAAGAGTAAAGTCAAACCAACCAAAATGCAACAAATCAATTAAAAATAATAAACAATTAATGGGTATCAAACTATATTCCCCGGCAACGATGTCATTTTTGATAATGTCCAAATTCACTCCTCTTAATGAGAGAGTGTAAACAGTCGTTGGCAAAATAAATATACCCGACCGAGTGTCGGGGTCGAATTCCACAGGGAATAGTAGTTGATCACACAAGAGTTGTCTATCAAATTGAAGTAACTTGCATCAATGTCTCAACAATAATAAAGTAAAAATTAGGGAAATCAAAAGTTGTCAATTGAACGACAAAATTTGCTCACGAAAACAGGGACAAAGTGTAGAAGATACCAAAGGAGAGAATACTAGGGGTGTGATATTGATAGGGCGTCATCGGATTGGGATTGCTAACAACTCCTAGCCTTATTCAATAATATAATTAGTTGTGGACAAGGTGACATTCTACGTTTTTCAAACAATTAGGTGCCTTATACCTCGGGTTTTCTCAAACCCCAAAGTCCTTTTAACAACAAACACATCAACTTGGGTAACAATCAACTATTTCTAGCTTTGAATCTCAATGGGTGTGTGATAATGGGTTTGTGCTCGGTCTAGCCCAACCCCACACGATCAACACCCAATTACCCATTAGTATTTCCTCGCCCATACTTTAAATTCCTCTTCAAGAAAAACTAAAGTAAGAAAATACAACCCACATTTGCAACTATGAGTATTTAGATTGAAACTCAGATGAAACACTAAAATTATACCAATTGAATAAATCTAAGATCAATTGAACAATACCCAATCCAAATCAACCCCAATCATTCACACACCCCTAGAAAGGAATTTAGCCACTCATGTAAGTGGAAGAAGACATTGTATTCAATAAAAATTCAATGTTCATTCAACAAAATGAGTAAGAAAAATTCAAGCACAAGGTTCTGATCTCCAATGGAGTTTTCTACCTTTTCAAAAGAAGAAGATGTGTGCTTCTCTCTACTTCTCTCAAATTCAATATTAAATAAAATTTCCAATAATAATGGAATAGAATGTTCAGTTCCTTTTTGAGATATACAAAAGTTGGGTACAAAAAAACTCATATTTTTCTAAGTTGGACACTTTTTCCTTTTTCTAATGAGCCTCACTTTCGAGACACCAGTGTTTCGCTGGTGCTAGTCTGCGGTCCGCCGGTCTCTCACAACTAATGGCCATTTTTTTCTAGAAGAATTCGGCATTGGCACCAGTGGTTCAACAGGGCTGGTCCGCGGTCCGCTGGTAACCAATCTTCCTTAGCAATAGTAGGCATCTGCCATCCGCCGATGTTTTACCGGTGTCCTCTGGTGTAGCTCCGGTCCTCATCTCGATTTTCATGCTTGTTGATCAATTTTATGCTTTTTCTACTCAAGTTAAATACCTGCAAAGATCAAGGAGAAAAAGCATAAAATCCACCTAAAAGACATTAAAATCGAGCAATAACTAATGTTTAAGAGCCTAATGAGTTCATAAATTACCAACTCATCAAAATGGGGTGGCGGCTAGGATGCAAGACATCATCAAGATGAACCCTCCTGAGTTTCATGGGTCGAAAGTGGATGAGGACCCACAGGAATTTATTGAGAAGGTCCAGAAGATTACCGAGGTGATGGGTTTTCAAGAGAGGACAATGTAGAATTGGCCTCCTATCAACTCAAGAGTGTTGCTTATTTTGTTCTGGCAGTGGAAGGAGAGTAGGGGATTCGGTGCAGTTCTTGTTGGCTGGGATGAGTTTGTTACGGCTTTCTTGGACAGGTTCTTTTCCCAAGAGTTGAGGGAAACAAAGGCAGCCAAGTTTGTTAATTTGAAGCAGAATGATATGAATATTCAAGAGTATACCCTGAAGTTTACCCAGCTGTCCAAGTATGCTCCTGAGATGGTTGCTAATCCGAGGTCATATGAGAAATTTTTTGAATGGAGTCTCATTTTTGTTTGTCAAGGAGTGCAGGACCTCCATGTTGATTAATGATATAGATATCTCTCGATTAATAATATATGCCCAGCAGATAGAGGTAAAGCAGATGAAAGAGAAAGAAAGAGAGGCCAAGACGGCTAGGACAGGGAGCCATGGGCATTTCCATCAATGATCCAGTGGTGGATGTCGTCCTCAGTTCCACTGAAGGTCATCAGCCTTAGTGTAATACCGCGAAGGCCCTAAGATCAAACCCGAGGGTTGAAATGGAGAAAATAGGATTTTCTGCACCAGGTCACAGAATGAGTCGTCCAATGACCCATGAGGTGCACCACGAGTCATTAAGTGATTCATGGGGAGGAGGGTGGACTTACTGGGAATTATGAGTTTGAGGTTGACAACGGGCGAGACCATGATCGTGGTTAACACCACGAGTCGTCAAGTGGGTCATGGTCAGGAGTTTATTTGGTTGTTGAGAAGTTGATAGTATCCCCAAAGACTAGTCAGCATGAGTCATTGGGTAAACCATGAGTCGTGGTGTCCCTCATAGTGACCAATAGAGTTGGTATTCCAGCGCAGACAATGGAAGGCAGACGACGAGTAGTCCCTCAAGCCATGAGTCATCCAGTCCCTCATTGGGATTGGCAGTTTGTATTTTCCTGCGATTTATTAAGGGCTTTTCCGTAATCTATAAGTTCCTAAGGTATAAACTACGTCATTTTAATCTAAGAAAAGGGTGTTTTAATAGTGTTAAGCTCATTCTAAACCCATTCTCTTCCATGCATGCAAACCTAGTGTTTTCTAAGGGTGATCAAGCTTAGATTCATCAAGTTCTTCCTCAAATTCCTTTGGGTTCTCAAGAGGGTTGTGAAATCAGATTCGCCTATGTATGTAGGGTTGTGAATTGGTGTATTCATCTATACCCATGCCCCATCCCTCTTCAATTTCGTGAAAATTCTAGTTGATGAATCTACGAGGTTTTAACCCAACATGTGAATTCTCTAAGTATCAACCATGGTATGATCTATACATGTTTCGAATGTTGAATTATGATTCATGGGTATATTTTATATTGTTTTTAATTACACATTATGTTTTCAAGTTTTTACAAATTATGATGCCCACCCATGGAAGTTCATGAAAGTTGAGATAATGATATATGTATTCAAGCATGATGAGATGTATATGATGAAAGTATTATTTTGAATTACCCATGTCCATGTTCATGTTTTTGAATGATCAAGTCTATGTCAAGCATCTTTAAGTATTGGGAAAGCTCAAATGATCAAGTATGTTTCATAATTTATCTAAAGATCATGGTATTAGCTTACCACATGGTTTTGGAGTCTAGACTCCCACTATTTTCAGCTTGTGCTATGGTTTGAGCCCAAGGTTCTTCATGTTATGTTTTCAGAATATATATGTCATTTCATGATTCAGTTTCATCACTAGACGATGGTCAGCTTCGTTGAAAAATGATGGAGAGCATATGCATATTTTTGCGAGTAGTATCTAGCATCGAGTAGTCTAAGGGACAGTCAACCATATGCCTTGGAACTACGTGTTAACGTAGGTATGTTCAGATTATTTGGGACCTCTCCTGTGAGCTTCCCCTGCCCCTAAGGGGCCTTCATCTTGATATCGATATCATGGTAGCATCCTTAGCCCTGACAATGCTTTGGACGGCTATGCACACTTGAGTGTAATAGTCGGGACCATGTAAGCTCTATCGTGGTAATGTCGGTTATATAACGAGTCTCCCATTGTTACTCATGATTTATGTTATGCATGTTCATCAGTTATGTTGTTATGTTTTCAACAGGTTTGACCCAATGTTCAGTTTTACTTATGATTATCAATTTTCAGCTTTGGGTCATTCGATTTAGTTATGATATTCAGTTATGTTAAATCATGTTTTCAGATAATAGCATGTGATCCCTACTCTTAGACTCTTATGATGAAATGTTTATGATATGCATGATCTCTTATTTTACTTACTTAGCAATTTTATTTACCTTGCACACTTAGTACATTCCAGTGCTGACTGCATACTCTATGCTGCATCGTTTCATGATATAGGCTCAGATATTCATACTCAACCATGTCGTTAGCCAGATCCTCAGTGTTAGCACTTTCCAGCCAAAGTTGGTGAGTCCTCATCTTTCAAGGGCCCTTTGTTTCATTTGTATTTTCAGCTTTCAGACTTTAATGAGTTAGTTGGGGTCTTCTCCCATCAACTTGTAAGTAGTAGAGGCTTATTAGACATAACATGTATTTAGTTTTAGATTGTGCGATGTATTAAGTTATTAAGTGTTATCAAATTTTCGAACTTCCGCTATGTTATATGTTAGAATTCCGCATTTATTATGTTGAACTTAGATATCATGTTCATGCCATAGGTCGACTTAGAGCCTCTAAGGGTTCTTTGTCCCGTGTCTCGATCCGGGCCTATGTTCGGGTCGTGACAAAATTGATATCAGAGCATTAGATTTTGAAGTGTCCTAGGGTGTTTGAAAGTCGTGTTAAGTAGAGTCTTTTTCATGGGTGTGAAGCGCGCCACACTTATGACGAAGAGGCTATGAAACGCTTAGGAAATGTTCCTTCTTTCATGATCTATTTCATGCGATGCAGTGTCCCTCTATCCTTCTAACTCGTGTTATACGCATTTACAGAATCATGCCTCCTTGCCGAGTTAACGGAAGAAGAAATGGAAATAGAAACGGCCACAAGAATGGCAATAGGGATGGGCACCAGCAGGCCCTCCAGCACCTCAGGATCATGTACCCGAGCAGGTTGCTCATCCAGAGTTCAGGGCAGCCATACAGATGCTAGATCAGGCTTTAACCGCTCAAGTCAACAAAAAGGCGGTAGAGCATGTCTCTCGGGATGAGAATGCTGCAGCGGAAAGATTTAGAGATTTCCTGAGGATGAACCCTCTGGAGTTCCTTGGATCAAAGGTGGACGAGGATCCACATGAGTTTATTGATGAATTTCTTTAGATCACCCAGATCATGGGGATGATCGAGGAGAAATGCGTAGATTTAGCCTCGTATCAGTTGAAAGGGGTTGCATATATTTGGTTCAGGAAATGGAAGGAGAGTAGGGCAGTTGGAGCAGGCCCTATCGGTTGGGATGAGTTCCATACCACATTTTTGGATCGGTTCTTCCCTTCTGAGATGAGGGAGATTAAAGCAGCTGAGTTTGTGAACCTGAAACAAGGAAATATTACAATCCAGGAGTACGCTTTAGAGTTCACTCACTTTTCCAAGTATGCACCTGAGATGGTGGTAGATTAGAGAGCCCGAGTGAGTCAGTTCGTGCATAGGATAGAAGACTACTTGGTCAAGTATTATCAGATCGCGATGCTTTATTAGGACATTCACTTTCCTCGAATAGTTCTGTACACCCAACAGATAGAGGCGGTACAGGTGAGTGAGCGAGAGAGAGAGGCCAAGAGGTCCAGGACTAATAGATTAAGATCCTCCAAGAAGAAACCTGGTGGTGGGCACCGTCAGCAGTCCCACCAGAGATCTTTAGCCCCAGCATCGTCAGCTATGAGTGTGCCATCAAGGTCGAGGCACAACCAGAGGGGATGAGCATCATGCTCTTGAGGTCAGGGGAGCATACCCGTAGAGTCCAGCATTCCAAAGTGTGGCAGGTGTGGTTGGAGACACACTGGTCAGTGTTTAGAAGATTCAGGTGCTTGTTTCTGGTGTGGGAAGCTCGAACATATTCTTAGAGACTATTCGGCAATCAGAAAGGGCCATGATAGGGGTTGAGGCCCATCCACTAGTTAAACAACCCCACCAGCACGCTGAACTTAGCAGGGTGCAACCACAAGTGCAGGTGGCGGTCAACGTCAATACAGATTCTATACCCTCGGATCTCGTCATGAACAAGAGGTCTCTCCAGATATAGTCACTAGTATGTTACAAGTATTCCATCTTGATGTATATGCATTGTTAGATCCAGGGGCTACATTATCTTTTTTGACGCCTTATGTTGCTAGTAGTTTCGGAGTCAGTCCCGATATCCTATCAGAACCCTTCTCACTCTCTACTCCAGTCGGTGATTCAGTTATAGCTAGATGGTAATATAGAAATTTCCCTGTCACAGTCCTTCATAAAGTCAACTCAATAGATTAGTAGAGCTAGCCATGACAGATTTTGATGTTTTCTTTGGAATGGATTGGGTATATGCATGTTATGGCTCAGTAAATTGTAGAACCCGTGAGGTAGAGTTTAGATTTCCGGGTGAGCCAGTCGTAGAGTGGAAGGGTAGTTCAGTAGTGTCGGTAGGTCGCTTCATTTCCTACCTTAAGGCTAGAAAGATAATTTCTAAGGATTGCGTGTATCATCTAGTTAGTGTTAAGGATGCTACATTTTCAACTCCAACTATCCAGCAGTTTTTGTAATGTGCGAATATCTAGAAGTGTTTCTAGATGATTTACAGGGAGTTCGTCCCGAGTGGGAGATCAATTTTGGTATTGACCTTCTTTCCGATATACAACCTGTATATATTCCTCCTTATAGAATATCTCGAGTGGAGCTAAAGGAGTTTAAGGAGCAATTGAAGAACCTCTTAGACAAGCACAGGTATCCCCTCCCCAGGATTGATGATATGTTTGACCAGCTTCAGGGTGCTAAGTGTTTCTCAAAGATAGACCTCAAATCTGGATACCATCAGCTCAGGCTTTGGGAGAGTGTCATTCCGAAGATAGCCTTCAGAACTCGGTACGGTTACTATGAGTTTGTAGTTATGTCTTTTGGACTAATGAATTCTCCTGCAGTATTTATGGATTTGACGAATAAGGTTTTCAAGCCATATTTGGAACTGTTCGTAATTATATTCATAGATGATATTCTCATATATTCTCGGAACAAGGAGGAACATGCTGCTCATTTGAGGTTGGTGTTACAAAATTTGAAGGATCGCCAGTTATATGCTATGTTCAGCAAGTGCAAGTTTTGGCTAGACTCAGTAGCATTTTTGGGTCATGTGGTGCCATGTGAGGGTGTACAAGTGGACTCTCAAAAGATAGAAGTAATGAAGAATTGGCCCAGACCAGTTAATCCTTTGGATATCAAGAGATTCTTGGGTTTAGCTGGTTACTACAGGAGGTTTGTTGAAGGGTTTCATCCATTGCGTCACCATTGACTAAGTTGACCCAAAAGAAGGTGAAGTTTCAATGGTCGGAGGCTTGTGAGAAGAGCTTCCAGGAGTTAAAGACTTGACTCACCTCAGCACCAGTGTTGACCCTACCCGAGGGTACCGATGGGTTTGTGGTATATTGTGACACCTCAAGGATTGCCCTTGGTTGCGTAGTAATGCAGAATAGTAAAGTTATAGCCTATGCTTCTAGGCAGCTGAAAGTCCATGAAAAGAACTATCAGACTCATGACCTCGAGTTGGCAGCGGTAGTATTTGTCTTAAAGATTTGGAGACATTATCTGTACAGGTCTGTGTTGATGTGCTTACGGACCACAAAAGCATACAGGCTTTCTATGGAGAGTGTGTCCCATGTAGATAAGGAGAGGAAAGTGTTGGTGAAGGATATGCATCGGCTTGCACGACTAGAAGTCTGTCTTGTTGACTCGATGGATGGTGGTGTCATTGTTCAGAATGGGTCAAAATCTTCCTTGGTAACTGAGGTCAAAGCTAGACAAGATGATGATCCAATTTTGGTAAAGTTGAAGGAAGACATTAAGAATTAGAAAGTGGAGGTGCAACAACCCGAACAGAGGCCGAGATACCAGACACGGGACAAGGGACCCCGAGAGATCCCAAGTTGACCCATGGCATAAGCATAAATCTAACTCATTCGATAAACTGAAGAATACATCAATATAACTCAGTGGAAGTCTAACTCAACATGACATTAGAATAAGCATCCGAAGCTAACACATACATAAGTCTGAAAAGCCTCTAATCTGGACGAGTTGATGGAAGAAGACCCCAACTAACTCAACAGTACTGAAACTGAAAATACATAAGGAAACTGAAAGTCTAGCCCTCGAAGGATGAGGACTCACCAACCAAGTAGGTGCTGACTTTGACAATCGACTACAAGCGGGGCTGAGCTTGGGAGCTGTGTCCTGTATCATGAAATGATACAAC
>JACEIK010013147.1:0-10138 GCA_018107945.1 Datura stramonium | reverse complement strand
AGAAACCTGCTTTTTATCATCAAATATCATCATCATCATACATTCATCATCATTCTATTTTTTCATGAAATTCTCATCCATGGGAATCAATTTTTGATTGAAAACAATTTCAAATCTGCCCAAGCTTCACAATCCATAAATATAAAAATTATCTAATCGTACTCATGTATAGAAATTGAAGAATTATGCAATTGGGTAAAAACCCCATAACTTGATCATATGAATTTATCAAACTTAGCTAGAGATTTGGGCATGGGTGAGGATGGAAACAACCACTCATAACCCTACATACCTGGAAGGGATGATTTAACCACTTCCCTAATTGCCCAAGATGAGATTCCAATGGAAACCTTCAAAACATGCTCTAAATCCTCTCCTCAAACTCTCAAGTTTGTATGCATGGAATGAATTAGCTTAGAATAGGTTATTCCCTCTTAAAACCCTGTAAAATGATCCTTAAATGACGTAGTATAGTTCTTAGGAACTTAGGAATTACGAAAATATGCATACTGAATTCGTAGGAAAACACTGCCAGGTGGTCCTAACGGAAGACCTGACGGACCATCACCGGGGGAAATGATTTGTTCTGCTGCTCGTTGAGTCCACTGCCTACCTGGACTCCTAGGCTCGTAACGACCAACCTCACGACCCGTTAGGAGTGGCCACGACTCGTGGTGACCAGTCATCAAGTTCACTGCCCCAATCACATCACTTCACATATAATTCAACCCACGACCCACACCACGACTCGTTACCTAACCCAACGAGTCATGGTCAGCATCTGTCAAATACACTGGTCTAATATCTTCTGCTTTCCTTCTCCCTCACCCCACGATTGACCTAACGACTCATGGGGTCTGACCAGAAGTCATTTCCACGCCCGTGGGGAACCCATTTCCGCCAAACTTCCTAACTCTTCCCTTACCTCCCCACGAGTCACCTAACGACTCGTGGGCTATCCTCATGAGTCATCCAATGACTCGTTCTGTGCCTGCAACACCAGTTTTACATTTTCCCCGTTGTGACTCCCGGGTTTGATCCTTGGGTTCCCGGGGTATTACAATATCTCCCCCTTGGGAACATCCATCCTCGAATGTTAGAAACACACAGAAAACTCCGAAACAGGCTATCATCATATGCAAACACTAATCATTTAAATCGAAAACTGACGGAATGACTACTTCTGAAAAGAACTACATAGCTAAACTGAATTCAGAAATCACATACATCTATCATATCATAAAACAAACTTGCGCACATGAACTGAACATGGAAACTCATTGAATAATTAGTGAAAAACTGATATCTCAAACTGAAACTTAGCCGGTAGGGAACATGTGAGGGTATTTATCCATCATAGCCACTTCTGCTTCCCATGTAGCTCTCTCAGCATCCTGATTTGTCCATAAAACTTTTACCGAAGCTACTTCTTTGTTCCTCAGCCTTCGAACCTAACGATCCAAGATTGTAAATGGAATTTCCTCATAATTGAGGTTATCTCCCACACCAACACTTCCCACTGGGACAACTAAATGGATCACCCGAGCACTATTTCAAGAGCGATACATGAAAGACGGGATGAACTGAAGATAACTCTGATGGCAAGTCCAAATCATATGCTACCTTACCAACTCTCTTCATGACCTGATAGGGACCAACATAGCGGGGGTGAGTTTTCCTTTCCTTTAAAACTACATGACTCCCTTCATGGGAGACACCTTCAGAAATAACCAATCGTCCACCTCGAATTCCTAATCTATCCTCCTCACATTAGCATATGACTTTTTATTACTCTGAGAGGTTTTCAGCCTTTCCCTTATCAACTGAACTTTCACCATAGCCTCATGAACCGCATCTGGCCCTATCATTGCTATCTCACTGTTATACCTAGGGAACCCAAGGATTAGACCCGGGAGTCAAACGGGAAAATTTGGAAATTGTTGCAGCATTGTAGAACGAGTCGTTACATGACTCGTGAGAAGACCCCACGATTCATCAGGTGGCTCATGGGAAGGTTGGACTGTGCTAAGGACTTGAGGTCCCCACGGGCATGGGAACGACTCGTGGTCAGCCACCACGAGTTGTTAGGACTCCCATAGGGTGAGGTTAAGGGTTACGTGGGAGGTTTGACAAGTGTACCTAACGGATGGGACCCCACCAGTCGGGGACAGCCCCAATGAATCATGAGGTGGGTCACGAGAAAGCCTATAGAAATTTGATTAAGGGTGAGGCAGCGTACTTGATGGAAGCTAGTAATGAGTCGTTGCCTCGGGGGACGAGTTGTCATGTCCTCCTTTAAGAGCCCAGGTGAAAAGTTCCAGTGGACTTGACGAAATGACCCAACAACTCATCGTCCCTTATAACGAGTCGTCAGGTCTCCCGTTAGGGTCACTTGGAAGTTATTTCCTGCGAATTAGTAAGGGCCTTCTCGTAATTTCCTACACTCCTAAGACCGAAATTACACCATTTTGAGGTCGTGGAAGGGTCTTTTAAGGGGAAATAATCCATGATGAATCTCATTTTATACTTGTAAGAGTAGAGAGGAAAGAGGAAAGGGATTCAAGTGTCTTCTTCATGATTCTTCAAGTTTCCACCTAGGGTTCCTCAAGGGAGTTAATAATCACGTAATACCAGGTATGTAGGGTTTTGAATGGGTATTTTAGTCCCTACCCATGACCAATTTTTTCTCAAATACTTAGTTTAAATTACAAACTCTTGATGGGTCATAATCCAATTGCATATTTCCTCAAAAATCGATATGAACATGTTGTAGTATGTTTAAAGTAATGGGTTTGAATTTTTGGGTTGTTTTCACTCATTTTATTCAATATTTGATGATTTAATCCCTAAAAGCACATGTACCCTAAATCATGGGATTTGTAGTGAAATTCCTAATTATTGTGGTTTCTAAAGCATGATATGAACTTTTGAGTTCTAAGCATGTTTTAAATGACTCATGTTATTATGATCATGTTTTCCATATATTTAAGTATATCAAGTATGGTTGAGATTATGGGCAATGCCCACATGTCGCTTATGATTCATGAACTATGATTTTAGCCGGACCATTGGCCCCATTTCCATGGCTAGTACCATGAATTCTCAAGCATGTTATGGTTATCACAATTTAACTTGCCATGCATGTCATGCATGAATTTTATGAGCACGTTGCATGTTTTGGGAGTAGTACTTAATACCGAGTAGGTTCGGGGCCTAGGTTATTCCCCAAATCTCAGAATTACGTGCAATCGTAGGTTATGCTTGGGACCGCCTAAGTGTCTGTCCCCTATGCCCTACGGGGTGTTCATGAGTGATATCACGCCTTTCATGGTTCATACCCTTGGCAAGGAATGGATGGCCTCCTGACTAGGCTTAGAGGTCGGACTCCATGTGTGCTCGTATGGGGTATGTCAGTTATAGTAATCTCCCACTTTTCGTCATGTTCTAATGCATGTATGATTATGTTCTTTTGGCTCAAGCCGTGTTTATGAAATGTTTTCCCTCATGTTATGGCTACGACAGGTTTATGGGTATTTTGAAAATCTTGAGCCTTATCCATTGGTACCGAGTATGCAAAGCAATTGAACACATCTGAATATAAACATTGAGCCTTATGATATATATATATATATATATATATTTATGATTTCAGTATTTATGATCATGATATCCCCACTCCTATAACTTTCATGTTTTTAAGCATTTTCTTGCATACCTTACATACTCAGTACCTTCCAAGTACTGACCCACATATTTTCAAGATCCGGTTCAGAGGCTTAGCATCGTTCCTAGCTTGCGCTTAGCTCTGCTTTCAGCCTTTGGTGGTGAGCCCTCATGATTCGAGGGTTTCTTGTTCGAAAATTAATTACCTTTTGTTTCAAGAATGTTGGGGTTAGTTGGGGTCTTGTCCCTTCAACCTATCTATTATGATTAAAGGCTTTCAGACCTATATATAGTTTTCAGTCTTTTATGTTTGGATCTTGTATTGTTGTTTCTCATACCTCTTTTACGATTTTCAGCTAGTGCATGATTATAAAGTTAAGGTTTCCGCCTTATGTGAATGGATTAGATATATTCTCACACGATGGTTTGAGTTGGAGTCTTCGGGGCTCCTTGTCTCGTGTCTACGATCTGGGTGTACTCTCGGGTCATGACTAACTTGGTATTAGAGCAATAGGTTCAGATGTGTCCTAGGGAATCTAAAATCCACGTTAGGTAGAGCCTTTTTCATGGGTGTGAAGCGCGCCACACTTATGATGAAGAGTCTACTAAACGTTTTAGGAAATATCAACTTCTTTCATGACCTATGTCGTGCGGTGAGAACCTCTCCATCCTTCTAATTCATGCCTTTTGCGATTCCAGAAAATTATGGCTCCTAGGAGGATCAATGGAAGGAGGAACAGAAACGATGAAGGCCACGAAGGTGGCCATGATAATGGGCATCAACAAGCCCCACCTGTGTAGGAGCCCCAGGCCCTAGAGTTAGCTGCCCACGTGAGTTTTGAGCGGCTATTCAAATGTTGGCGCAGGCCTTGACCGCTCTAGTCAACCAGCAGACTGTTGCACATGTTCCAAAAAATGGCAATGCAGCGGTAACCCGGATCAGGGACTTCCTAAGGATGAACTGTAGAACTGTAGAACAACCATGGTTCATCAGGCCTTGACCGCTAAGGTGGACAAGGATCCACACGAGTTCATTAAGGGAATCTTGAAGGTCACTCAGGTTATGGGAGTGACAAATGAGGAGTGTGTTGATTTGGCCTCTTATCTGATTAAGGAGGTCACCTATATTTGGTTCAAGAAATGGAAGTATAGTCGGACAACAAAGGCAGGCCCTATCAACTGAGACGAGTTCCACATAGCCTTTCTCCACAGGTTCTCCCCTCAGAAGATGAGGGAATTGAAGGCAGCAGAGTTTGTTAATCTCAAACAGGGGAAGATGACGGTGTTAGAATATTCACTTGAGTTCACTCTCCTGTCAAAGTATGCCCCTGAGTTAGTGATGGACCAGAGGTCGCGGGTGAGCAAATTCGTGCAGGGAGTAGCCGAGTATTTAGGCAAGCACTGTATAACAACCATGGTTCATCAGGATATGGACTACCCACGGATAGTCCTTTATGACAAGAAGATGGAGGCAGCTCATAGGAGGCAGTGAGAGGCCAAGAGGACTAGAACTGATAGTTGCAGGTCCTCCCAGTCGAGGCTAGGAGGTGGGCCTCACCAGCAGTCCCAGCATAGGTCTATTACACCATCACCATCTTCAGCCAGTACCCCATCCAGGCTACAAGATGATCAGAGGAGTAGGGCCTCAGATTCGAGGAGTCAGAGTAGCATGCGCACAGAGCGCACATTCCCATCTTATGCTAGTTGTGGAAAGAACCATCCAAGGAAGTGTTTGGTGGGCTCATATGCTTGCTTCGGGTGTGCCAAACCCGGACACAGACTCAGGAATTGCCCCGCAGCCAGGTCAGGAGATGGTGGAGCCCGCACTCTTGCAGCTAGTTCAGCAGCTCCAGCGGCACATCCTATTCAGCAGGGTATTTCAACTGGCCCAGTTGGCGGTCAGCGCCAGAACCGGTTTTATGCACTTGGCTCTCGATACGAGCAGAAGACTTCTCTCGATGTGGTTACGAGTACGTTGCAAGTCTTTCAAATTGATGCTTATGCTTTGTTAGATTTAGGGGCTACTCTATTTTTTGTGACACCTTACATTACTAGTAACTTCGGGGTCTGTCCTGAAACTTTTTCAGAACCATTTTCTATGTCCACTCCGATTAGGGATTCAGTCGTAGCGAGGCGGGTATATAAAGGTTGCCCCATTACTGTATCGCATAAGGTTACCTCCGCAGACTTAGTAGAATTGTCTATGACTAATTTTTGACATTATTTTGGGCATGGACTGGTTGTTTGCATGTTATTCTTCTAGTAACTGTTGAACCCGAGCGGTGGAATTTTGGTTTCCAGGTGAACCAGTTTTAGAATGGAGGGGTAGTTTAGTTGTACCTGTAGGTCACTTTATCTCCTATCTCAAGGCCCAGAAAATGATTGCTAAGGTTGTATTTATAATTTGTTTAGGGTTAAGGATTCCACGTTCGAGAACCTGACCACTCAGTCAGTCCCCGTGGTATGTGAGTATCCTGAGGTATTCCTAGATGTCCTACCAGGTGCTCCCCCCGAGAGGGACATTGATTTTGAGATTGATCTTCTGCCGACATGCAGTCCATATCAATTCCTCCCTACCAAATGGCCCTAGCCAAGCTAAAAGAGTTAAAGGAGCAGTTGAAGGATTTTCTAGACAAGGGTTGCATTAGACTGAGCAAGTCCCCATGGGGTGCCCCCATTTTTTTTGTCCGGAAGGACGGTTCTCTTCCGATGTGTATTGACTATAGGCAGTTGAACAAAGTCAAAATCAAGAATAGGTACCCTCTACCCAGGATTGATGACCTATTCGATCAGCTTCAGGGTGCTAAGTATTTCTCCAAGATAGATCTCAGGTCCGGGTATCACCAGCTCAGGGTTGGGGAGAGCGATATCCCAAAGACTACTTTCAGAACCCGGTATGGCCATTATGAATTTGTTGTTATGTCTTTTATACTAACCAATGCCCCTGCAACTTTTATGGATCTGATGAACAGGGTATTCAAGGAATATCTGGACATGTTCATGATACTGTTCATTGACGACATATTAATATACTCCAGGAGCGAGGAGGAGCATGGCGCACACCTTAAGGTAGCACTCCAGACTCTCAAGGATAATCGACTATACGCCAATTTAAGCAACTATGAGTTCTGGCTAAATTATGTTGCATTCTTTGGACATGTAGTGTCAAGCGAAGGTATAAGGGTGGACTCCCTAAAAATAGAGGCGGTAAAAAACTATCCCAAACCGGTAAACCCTTTGGAGATTAGGAGCTTTTTGGGCTTAGCGGGTTACTATTGGAGATTTGTAGAAGGTTTCTCATCCTTTGCAGCCCCATTGACTAGATTGACTTAGAAAAAGGTGAAATTCCAATGGTCAGAGGCCTGTGAGAAGAGCTTCCGGGAATTGAAGGCTTTGTTGTATACTGTGATGCTTCAAGAGTCAGACTGGGATGTGTATTCATGCAACATGGGAAAGTCGTGGCATATGATTCCAGACAGCTTAAAATTCATGAGAAGAATTACCTAACCCACAATCTTTAGTTGGCAGTGGTGGTGTTTGCTTTGAAGATGTGGAGACACTATTTGTATGGGGTTCATGTAGATGTATTCACTATTCACAAGAGCTTACAGTATGTGTTCACGCAGAAGGATCTCAATCTTCGGCAGCGGAGGTGGTTGGAGCTACTTAAGGACTACGACATAAGTATCCTTTACCACCTGGGTAAGGCCAACGTTGTAGCAGATGCCCTTAGTAGACTCTGTATGGAGAGTGTGTCACAGGTGAGTGAAGGCAAGAGGGAGCTGGTGAAGGAGGTGCATCGACATGCGCGGTTGGGAGTTAGATTAGTTGATTCGACCAATGATGGTGTAGTTATCTTGAACGGATCAGAGTCTTCCTTGGTGATGGAGGTGAAGTCTAAGCAATATGAAGATCCAACATTGGTAAAGTTGAAGGAGGTCGTTCAAAATCAGAAGGTAGAAGTCTTCTCCAAAGGGGGAGATGGTGTACTTCGGTACCAGGGTTGCTTATGTGTTCCGAACGTGTATGATTTGAGGAGCCGGATGTTGCATGAGGCTCGTGGATCTAGATATTCTATCAACACAGGTGCCACCAAGATGTATCATGCCTTGCGGCAAATCTACTGGTGGAATGGCATGAAGAGGGACTTTGCAGAATTTTTTGCCAAATGTCCAAACTGCTAACAAGTGAAAGTTGAGTAGCAAAGACCGGGGGGTGTATTTTAGGATATCAGCATTCCTACTTCGAAGTAGGAAGAAATCAACATGGACTTCATAATAGGTTTTCCCCGCACTCGTAGACAGTATGACTCCATTTGGGTTGTGGTCAACAGGTTGACCAAGGCTGCTCATTTCTTACCGGTCAAAACCATCGATTTAGCGGAAGATTATGCTTTATACATCTGAGAGTTTGATAGATTGAACGGAGTGCCCTTGTCCATTCTATCGGGTAGAGGCACCCAGTTCACCTCTCAGTTCTGGAGATCTTTTCAAAAGGGACTTGGCACCCAGGTCAAGCTACGCATGGCATTTCATCGGCAAACAGATGGTCAGGTGGAGGGGACTCTCCAGACTCTTGAGGACATGTTGAGAGATTGTGTTATTGACTTCCAAGGGTAGCTGGGATGAGAATTTACCTCTTATTGAGTTTGCCTACAACAATAGCTACCATTCTAGTATTCAGATGGCACCGTTCGAGGCTCTCTACGAGCGAAGGTGTAGATCGCCCATTGGTTGGTTTTAAGTTGGTGAGGCTTCATTAATGGGTCCATATTAAGTCCACGAGGCCATGGATAAAGTTTAGTTGATAAGAGAAAGGTTGAAAATGGCTCAGAGTAACCAAAAGTCTTATGCGGATGTAAGGAGAAGAGAGCTTGAGTTCGAGATCGATGATTGCGTGTTTATGAAGGTATCACCCATGAAGGGAGTAATGAGATTCAGAAAGAAAGGGAAACTAAGCCCCCACTATATTGGCCCATACAGGATTGTGAGACGAGTGGGTAAAGTACCCTATGAGTTAGATTTACCTTCAGAGCTATCTTTGGTTCATCCCGTCTTTCATGTGTCACTTTTGAAGAAGTGTTTGGATGATCCAGCCTTGGTAGTTCCGGTAGACAGCATTGGGGTGAAAGACAGCCTCAACTATGAAGAAATTTTGGTAGAAATCTTATATCGTCAATTCTGTATGCTAAGGAATAAAGAAGTATCTTCATTTAAAGTGTTATGGAGGAACCAACATATTGAGGGAGCTTCATTGGAAGCCGAAGCGGATGTGATGACTAAATACCCTCATTTGTTCCCTACTGGCTCAGTTTCAGTTTGAGGTATAAATTTTTTCCCTAAAACTCTATTCAATTTTTCATGTTCTACGCATGCGTGCAAGTTTTTTTTATAATATCATATATGTATGTGATGCCTGAATTCAGTCCAGCTATGTAATTCTTTTCAGGGGTAGTCGTTCCGCTAGTTTTTAGCATAAATGATCAGTTTTTGCATATGGTGACTATTTGATTCTAAGTTTTCTATATGTTTCTAACATTCGAGGATGAATATTCCCAACGGCGAGATATTGTTATACCTCGGGAACCCAAGGATCAGACTCGGAAGTTAAACAGGAAAAATCGGGAAAATGTTGCAGCAGTGCAGAACGAGTCGTTAGACGACTCGTGAGAAAACCACATGAGTCGTCAGGTGGCTCATGGGAAGGTTGGACTGTTCTAAGGAGTTGAGGTCACATGGGCGTGGGAACGACTCATGCTCAACCACCAAAATTTGTTAGGTCTCCCGTGGGATGAGGTTAAGGGTTACCTGGGAGGTTTGACCAGTGTACGTATCGGATGGGACACCATGAGTCGCGGCCAGCCCCAATGACTCGTGAGGTGGGTTGTGAGCAAGACTGTAGAAATTTGATTAAGGGTGAGCCAGTGTACTTGACAGAAGCTGGTAACGAGTTGTTGCCTCGGAAGAAGAGTTGTCATGTCCTTCGTTAAGAGCCTAGGTAAACAGTTCCAGCGGACTCGACAAAATGACCCAACGACTCGTTGTCCCTGGTAATGAGTCGTCAGGTCGCCCGTTAGGGTGACCTGGCAGTTATTTCCTGCGAATTAGTAAGGGCTTTCTCATAATTTCCTACAATCCTAAGACCTAAACTACGTCGTTTTGAGGTCGGGGCAGGGTCTTTTAAGGGGAAATCATCCATGATGAACCTTATTTGATAGTTGTAAGAGTAGAGAGGAAAGAGGAAAGGGATTCAAGTGTCTTCTTCAAGATTCTTCAAGTTTCCACCTAGGGTTTCTCAAGGGAGTTAATAATCACGTAATACCAGGTACGTGGGGTTTCGAATGTGTAGTTTAGTCCCTACCCATGCCCAATTTGTCTCAAATACTTAGTTTAAATTACAAACTCTTGATGGGTCATAATCCAATTGCATGTTTCCTCAAAAATCGATATGAACATGTTGTAGTATGTTTAAAGTC